>VZRF01006704.1:1011811-1206274 GCA_013396875.1 Vireo altiloquus
AGATGATAAAATTTAAACACAAGTAAGAAAGTTGGTCTTTTTAGACAATTCCAGCAGACTATTCAACCCACAGTGTTCAGAACATGTGCAATATTATATTACAGACATTTCTGGCTGTAAGAGCAGAATTCAGCCCTGCACTAATTTACATGATTAACATGAAGACAGAATGTCCCACCACACTTTTATCGCACTGGAATGCAAATTTTGATTTACATGCCAACTCATTTAATTTTCTGACTGATACTCTCCCCCTTCTTATCCTCCTCCTGAAAAAAAAGAAGAAAAAAAAGCATTTTCATCTTTAACTTCTATCTTAAGTATCTCCTTCTGATCTTCTGCAGACTGAACCTTGACAGTTTTCAATGAAATAGATGGCCCCTTCTCTTCCACATATCCCATAATTTATTGGCTTCTTGCACCTGTCATATGCCACATTTCCTCCCTCTGGGAGCATGCCCCTGTTCACATAACCCTTCTTTCCTTGTAACTAGAGAGAGAGCTACAGGTGTCAGTTCAGCCATGAATATTTCTTTGATCTTTCCTAGATATTTTTTTAATTGGAATTTTTTTTCCTAAGGGTTTTTCCCTGTGTAACTCTTCTTTCAAATATAGCGGCATTTGTTTTGTTTTCAGTAAGCCTGGAGTCCAAATTCTGTTGGTGCATCAGTGAAAAATGGAAGTGATTCCCCTCTTTTTGGCAGATCACTCTGCATTAAACCTTATCCACAAAATAGTTTTGGTCTCCCTTTCATCTTTCATTTCTTGTTCAGAAACAAGATCCCTATTTATGAATAGCCCTTCAGTGGGTGCTTCAAATCCACCCCTTATTTGAGAAAGCACTCAGATTGTTTCCTAAATCAGGAATATAGAAAATATTTACTTATATAGAAAATATTCACTTCTCTAACTGGAAAATTTCATTATTAAAAAAAAAAAAAATCAGGTCTACTAAAGAAAAAACATATCCTTACTTATTTTCTGTGGAACTGATACACCCTTGGTCAGGACAGCAACTCTTTCTAACTGATGCTCTGCTGCTGAAATGGAAGATGGGAGTCTGAAGCACACAGTACTGGGGAGACCATTTCCTTGTGCTATCGAGGAGGCTGGATGTAGTCACTGCTGGCTTTCTCTGCACCACTGGAATTCAAACAGTTGGGCTCATCTCTGTGATTTCTTTCAGACATTTTAGCAGTAATAAATCCTAAAAAGCACATTTTAAAAACTGACGCCATCACCCACAGCTGGCATTTTGAACAGCTCAACCTGGACGTCTTAATTTCATTTTTGATTCTGACCCTTCCTTCTCCCTCTGGTTCTCCTGTCTTTGCAGAAAGACTCTACTGCCTGTGTGAAATGGTTGGAGAGAGTCTAAAATAATCCAGTACCTGTAAGGCTTCCAAAAACTCTGAAACTGCTTCTGCATATATCAGGTGTTTTTTTATTTTTTATTTTTTGGTAGTGATTTCCTTCCTATGTTGGAGCATTCATGTTGGGGCAGAGCCCAGACCATCCTGTTTCAGACTTTCTTGTGCTGCAGATCAAGATCCTTTTTCTCCCTGCCCTGCCGAAAGTGGCCCTGGATAGTACTGCAGACCCAGAAGAAGCCCCCTGGGCTCCCCCAGCCCCCAGTCCCATCTCCCTTACCCACCCCACCCCAACCTCTGTCCCTCCACAAGCCAGGGGGACCCACAGCACCTTCTGCCTCTGCCTACAGGAGCCATTCAAAGTATATATATGTATGCCTGTGTGTATCTGTATGCATGCATACTTTAACCCTCTGTGTAATAAATTTCTGTCTCCTTTCAGCGTGACATGATAGAATTTAGAGAATTTATAAATTCCTTCAATTGCATTTCCCTATACTTTAATACCCCTCATACATCAGGCGAGGTTCCTGGTAGCATATGTTTTCTCATCTCAGCCTATTGAACTATTGTCTTTAATATATTTCTTGTAACATCTCTTTGGAAGTACATGTTTTAAAAATGTAAGGAGGATACATGAGCTTTCTGCTATGTTTATTCAATTCTCAACCCTCCAAACACTTGAGAATTCGAATTATTCAGCTAGGCTTAATGAGGCTGACTCAGAGTGAAGTTATGTGCATAAAAGTCAAGGATAGGAGGCCTTGATGTTATGCATTTTTAGGTGGTTATGGGGTTTTCAATATTAATGTTTATTACTGAATAGTCTGAAGGAGAACTCAGGCTGTACCTTTTCATCAGTGCTTGCTACTAGTTACTTTGCTGCAAAGGAGCTCCTTGGGGGATGTCTGGAATGTGGAAGTTTGTTTGTGAAAGCACTGCCATCTATCAGTGCAGATCTGAGGGCTTGGTGTCAGCCACTCCAGCCTAAAACCTTGCAAACAGCTAAAGCTGCAAGCTCTGTGTAGGTTTGTGACACTAACCTCTAAGCTCTTAGATTGATGACTTTGCCTCCATTTCCCAATTAGTACAATGGGAAAAACAATTTCGGATGTTCAAATGACCAGCATGCAGCATCACTACACCGTACTGTGATCCCTAATACAAAACACAAACAAAAGGGTAAGAAAATTTGACTAGTCTAAAAGCCTGGTCATTTTCCAATCCCAACTTCTTTTGGGTTTTGGAGGTTGATTTGAGCTTTGAGTCTTCTCTTGAGTTGCCTTTGACTCTCTTTTTGTGATAGTGAAGAGTGTGAGAAGGCTAATTTGCTTGTGGCCTCAGCAGTTTTGGACAGTGGGACTGCAGGAAGGACTCCTGGCCTCACGCTGGAGACCTGAAGAAGACAGGTTGCCATACAGCTCTGGAGAAGAGATTGTTCAGATAGTCTGGCAAAGATGTGCATGAAGCTCCTCTGGGGCTTCATCCTGGCTTCATCCCTGCTCCCATTCATAAGTATGGTAAGAAAAATTTCTGTAGAGTCACCCTTAGGAAATGTTCAGAAGAAAACTCATCTTTTTTTTTTTCCTAGATGTGCTCCTTGCTCTGCTAAAGCAGCTGCTGGGCAAGGCCAAGTGCCATCCTAGCCTTTCTAAGTAGTAGATTTTGCTGAATGCAGCCATAAGAACAGAGGAGAAGGTAGCTTTTATTTTTGTAATGATTTTATTCTGATTTTACTTAGACCTTCAGATATGCATATCTGCATAAATCTTTACAATTTTGAGCTGGTAAAGGGATTTGGTCAGAACATGCTGACTGCAGGAAGTGGAAGCCTTTTTCAGAAATTTCTCACTCTAATGAAGTAAATATCATGATATGCTTAGATCACTCCCACAAAATTGAGTGTTTGTCCTCTACAGTATAGTTTTGTGTTTTACACCATGTTGCAATATTCATAGTACAATTATAAAAAATGCATAGCCATAGAATTGCTTTTGGAATATTCTATTTCACAGTAAAGGTATGAGATTTCTTTTTTTTTCAATCTCCATTCTACTTGAAGGAGCATTGAAGAATCTGAGAATTCCCCACAAAATAAAAATTCCAAATTTTAATTAGCTTTACTAAAATAAGCGGCATCTGCACCTAACACTATGGGATTTTGGAAGTAAAGTCCCACCTGTTTTGTCAGAGCATGTTGGGCAAGAATGAAACATAGGAGTACAGGAGAGGGATATATGCCTGTTGTTGGTATGATTTGAAACAAAAACAGGACCCTGCATTCCAATTTTATCTATAAAACCCTCCCTAGTGTGAGACAACTGTTGCCTCTGAAGCCTTCTACGTATCTCTCAAAATCCCAAGGATCCTTCTTTTTTTAACCTGCATTGTATCCCTGCTGCCCTTGAGATGCTATATTACAGCTGCTTTCCTCAGAACAATTTGATAAGAATATCTGTTTTGGACCATGTCGGTGTTAGAGAATTGCTGTCAAGCATCAAGAGATGCTCTCTCTCTTCCCCTGGGGCCTTAAAGATGCTATTCTAAAATTAAAGTGTTTGGTATAGATAAGATGCTTAGGGTTATAATGAGGTCAAGAGTTACTGGCGGTTTCCAACAAGATTTTTTAAAGAATAAGTTAGTCAGATCTTTTGCTGTTGTTATTTCCCTTTTTCAGCAGGTAAATATAAACAGATCAGGTAGAGAAAAAGTCAGGAACAGAAAGGTTTGGAAAAATATTTGGAAATTATTCCGATTGCATTGTCTAATTCAAGTTGCCCCATTTTATTATGCTGGCATCCTCTGCAATGCAATGTGACATGGAATATGTGATGTAATGAGATATGCTCGCCAAAATGCAATGTGCTTTGTTTTAGTCAGAATATATTAATCCACTTACTGAATAATTGACCCAAAGAGATTCTGTCAAACCTTATTAAATTATTCACTGCATTTCCAAACCAGCAGGCAGTGTCCTTTAAATATTTAAGAATAATGTCAAATAATTTTCCACACCAAAATTATTCTTTTTTTTGTGTATGTTTGTTGAGGTTCCCTGGCTGTTCTCTGTCGTTTAAAGAGGGCAGGATAATTAAATAAAATCCAGTGTGCCCTTCAGGTGCTCTCTCACCTACCAGCACCCTAGAAGGGGAAGCAAATGCTCACCTGGTTCAGCTGTCAGACCCGGCCAGATGCCATCCCACTGGCACTTTTTATGCCTCACACATGCGTTTTAAGGGAAACCCCAAACTCTCCACATGCACATACTCATACACATACACATACACATACACATACTCATACACATACACATACACATACTCATACTCATACACATATACATACTCATACACATATACATATACATACACATATACATATACATATACGTATACATATACATATACATACACATACACATTCGCATATAATTTCACCATCTAGCCTTTTGCCTTGGCAGTGAGTTCCTCCAGGGAGGGTGCAGCACAGAGGCTGTGAAGTGTCCTGCTATTTCCTACCCTCAGGCCTCTTAGTACCTCTCTAGGTGTGCATTATGAGATAACAACCTTGCCGGATCAATTTTGGTGTGGAAAATAGGTTTCCTTAAAAAGGGACACCAGTACGGCAGCATTCAAGTTCTACCAATTACAGTGTCTGACACCTTTCCCCTTGAAGGTTGCATGCTGAACGAGTGCAGGGTATATTTCTGGCTTGTTTAAAAAGGATGAGGACAGGCATCTGATAGCTTACCTTAATTATTCCATTTCCTCCTCCCTATATACATTTCCAAAATCTAATTATAGTGCTCATGGCCCCTGCTATCAGCCAGTACCCAGATTAATATAAAGCCACGGGAAGGACAGCTACCTCCCTTCACGCTTTCCACAACATTGCAAATCTATCCCAGCAGTCTTTTGATACTAATATTTTGATACATTCATCATTGTGTTAGCATCGGCAGTGAGCAATATTTACAGTCTATAAGCTCTTCCAGGACCAACTGTTCATATTACTCCTGTTAAGTCCATTCAATTTTCCACCTGAAATACCACATTTATCTAGTCAGAGTTTGACATCTATTTTCGGGGGGAGAGGGGGTTGCTTTTAACAACAAGTTTTATTTAATTGTATGTTTTGCTTCTCCTAAAGAATACACTAAGGCAATCTGTTACCTATTGTCAATCAAGATGCACTTGGCTGCATCCTCGGGTTTATTATCTAGGTCCTGATGTGGGGACATTTTTGTGCATATGCATCTGTGTGTGTTGAGGTGGAATTGCTTATCTGTTTTGTGGCTTTATTTGGACTGGAATTTGCTGCAATGTCCTCACGAGTGCAGGAATGTTGTCCGGGGTTGTACTCTGTGTGCAGTTGGGGGCCAGCGGGTAGCCTTGCTTGATAAGATTGCTATTGCAAGCCACAAGTATTGTCACACTCTGTTACTTTTAGCAAAAAATCAGACTCCAAAGACACTAAATATTCTTTGTTTGTCAAAATAGAGTAAGGATTATTTTGCAACCATTCAACCTTAAAGGCATTTAAATCTGGCTTTAGGAAGCAGCAAACCCTATGACTCTGCTCAGCCACAGTGGAACTAAAGTCCAAACAGAACAAAAATATATAGGAAATTCTTATCTTCTTCTTTATTATTACTACTATTATTATTATTATTATCATTATTACTACTACTACTGCTGCTTATATCAGCATTAAAAATAAAGCTTGGACCTCCTGCAAAGGCTTTCATAGGTCCCTTTAAATTCCAAGGTTGCCACGGACATCATGGATTTCATTGTTCTGACACTTTGGAACAGCAACAGCAAACCAAGACTTGGTCAAAGAATGCACTGGTCCATTCTTTTGCCTGGTGGTCTCCCCTACTGTAATCCCTACTCGTTGTGCAGGGAAATTTACCACCCGAGTAAGAGTTTGTGAGAGACTTCTGTTGGTATAAAATGGACATTTTTTTTCTTGTACTTCCTGTGTGCAGAAACACCAGTGCTTGTGCACAGTTCTGGTGTGAAAAGACCACGTTCAGCGTTCCTATTGGCAGTCACCGAATGCAGCAGAGGTGATGGCTAGAGATAATTGGGAAGGAAGTCACTGTTTTATGAGACGATCTGCATTAAATTCTGCTAAATGGAACAGGAACAAACAAACCCATAGTAATTTCCAGGAAAAAGAAAAGAAAATTAAGGTCATACCAAAGGCTTAAGGGAAACAAAATCTTTGATTCTAGTTTCCGCCTTTTAAAAATCTGTATAATAAATGTGTACATATAAAAGAATTAAAAGTTATAAATTGAAATAGAAACTATAAATCTTCTTTTTTAGAAATGACATGCTAGAACACTCTGATCTTCCTTGGATGGTTAATTTCTCTGTGCTCCAGGTTTCACTTTTTGCAACCTTTTCCCTTGTTGGTCTATGATACCTCAGGTGGGTCAAGCCCAGATTTTTCCCCCAGCATGGTGTTCATACTGTGCTTGTTGAACAGGGCAGCACAGAGCAATGACTGCTGTTTTGAGAGGTAATTCCTCAAGCAGTTTCCACCACTGTGGAGGATCAAGCAGCCAGGAGAGGAAGAGGTGACCATGTGCCAGGGACCTGCCCCAAAGAATATATCTTCCTGCAGGATCTTGTTCAGGATGGAGGCTCTCCTGCAGACACAGCAAGGAGAAAAGTGAAGGAGAAAAGGAAGAGTAGGGCTGATGAAGGTCTGGATTTGGTTCCACTTACTGTTCCTTAGGGTAGAGGATCACAGGTGCTGTGCAGACACCTTGCCCTTCCAATGGAATGGAAGGGGAATTTCTCCTCCTCAGCGCTGAGGGTAAGCCCTGGGACTAACAGACACTATAACCTTGCCTTGGTGGGATTCTTACAAGCGTAATTCTGTCTTTGAGCAGAGAGGTGGAATGCCTTCCCCAGATATGCAGCTAATGACTATTAGATCTAGGGTGAAAACCTTTCCCTTCAATTTCCAGTCTGAAGGAACAAAACTCATTTTCTCCCTGTTAGAGTCTGTGGCAGTGCCTGTGGTGCGCCGCTCTGCCGGTAACAGTCCGCGTGCTGATGGACATTACTGGAGAGCTTACACAAAGCCAATGAAATGAGCATGGGGGGGCTTGCTTTGCCTTGGCTGCAGTGCCAGCAGGATGCTGACAGGTTGCTGACTGTCTGCAGTCCTGCAAACTAAGCTTTTTGGGAGAAAGGCTGCCAAGGCTTTACAGAAAAACATCTTAAACCTCAGGTGCTGCGGCATCATCAGGCAGGGCAGTGCTGTGCTCTGCACGTACGTGCTGGGGGCTAACACAAGTGTGAAGCAAACGTCTTCTGAGCGAATTGCTGCCAGAGGGGACATGCACAGCATCCTGAGGCAGCCTCAGCGAGACACCCGACTGATTAGATATTGAGGTCAGGCGCTGAGATTCCAAGGTCATACCACGTCCTGCTTTCCTCGTCCAGCTGGGCCCCGATAAAATAGTAGCTGGTGAGACCACCAATCAGATAAGGTGGCAATTTTCAACAGTCTCAAATTATTGTTGCAGCTAGGGAGGTACAGATAAGATTAATCAGATGCTGGAATGATTTAACCATTCCTGTTTTCTCCTCCCCCCTCCCCCCCACTTCTTTTCCTATTCTTTCTGAAGACAGACAGTTCTGTGAATGTGAACACAGGGAGAACTCGCAGAGTCCCTCACCATCCTCAGAACAAAATGTGAGGGTTGATTTATGGGATGGATTACTTGGAAATGGTAATTCTTTGCTCTTCATGATGTTTTGTTGGAAGGTGCAGTACCCTCCAGTCAGAGCAGCAGGATTGT
This sequence comes from Vireo altiloquus, assembly GCA_013396875.1. NCBI lineage: Eukaryota > Metazoa > Chordata > Aves > Passeriformes > Vireonidae > Vireo > Vireo altiloquus. Next base: position 1,020,005 of record VZRF01006704.1, read on the forward strand.
ACTGAAGTTTTTACAAAAGGGGTGAGAGAAAGGGGGTGGTGGTGAGTACAGAAGCTCCTCTAACACAGCAGTTAATAAGACACCAGCACATTAATCATGTGACAGATATTGAATGTAACAGGGCAAGGCAATAGTTTTTAAGAACAGCTGGTTAAGCTACTACCTGGTAGAAAAAGGCTGACTGAATGGCACAGGTTTTATGCCACTATTTGCAATTAAAGTTATTTTTTATCCCTTCTTCTTCTTTTTTTTTTTTTCCTCCTGTTTGAAAGTTTTAAAATGCCTTTCTGGACCTGTAAGAAAATGAGAGATAAACCATCCAGGGCTGTAACAGAGGGCTTCACAGTCCTTTCCCCCTTGACCTGCTGTGCCCTGGGCTATACCCCTGGTGTTTGCACAGGACCCTGCTGCGGTCTCTCCCCTGAGCTCTCCTGAGCTGTACTGCCAGGGCTCAACACAAGTGAAAGACTCCTGAGGGTCATGGCACAGAATAGAGACCCTGATGCTGTGATACAGCCAGGACAGACTCCTGATTAAAAGAGACATGATTATCAACTGCAGCCTAGAGGTATGTCTCCCTTTCATGTGACTGTCCAGGCAGCTTTATCCTACCAGACCATGCAGGACTTGGCCTCTTTTATGACCTCCTGCATGACTAGAAAAGGCAAGGGAAAAGGAGAGGAAGAATTTGGGTAATTTTGGTGCCCAACTACATATGAGGCCATATCTCCTTAGTGTTTTTAAAGGAGCTTCAGTCACTTTAATTCTGTGGTTACTGATGTTATACTGCAACTTATTTTTCATTGCTAAACACTGTTTGTTATTAGAAACACTATAAAACAAAGGAAGAAAACATTACTAAATGAACTATTCACATGGTTTTTTAGGCTTTCAGCATATGTACATGCCCTTCATTTTGAGCCTTGGTCAAACTGCTTGCCTTGACAAGTTGGGAGCACTGGGCAAGACCAAAGAAGACAGAGTAGTCATAAATAGAATCATATATTTGGCTAGGTTGGAAAAGATCATCTAGTCCAGCTGTCAACCCAGCACTACCACCCTGTTCACGATTAAACTCCATCACTTCCCTTGGCAGTCTGACTAGGTAAAGTTTTGTCTTGCTTCCCATATGACAAATATAGATTTCCAGGGACATGCCTCTTGGCCGCTACAGTATGATGAAATGGGCCCTTAAAGTAGGATGCAAACAGATGTCACCACTGCAAATGAATCATAAGAATTGCCTTCCCAGAGGACATCTCATGTCCATCTTGCTCATTAATCAGTCCCTGACAGTGATCAAAGTCTGATGTTACAGGGGAAGACAAAAAAAAAAAAATAATTGTAATAAACAGTCAAAAATGCAACTTGCTTCAAGCCAGTGCTTTGGGAAAAAAAATGTTCTATTGACTCTGGACTAATCATTAGCAAATGCCAAGCAACAAAATGTGAATAGGGGCTTCTACTGCTGAGAATCATAAAATGGAGTTTCATGGTCAGTTTTGGCAGTAGCTAGTCAGTGCAGCTTCCAGGGGTGGCTGTGTTTGTAAGATGAAGTCCTTAAATTTTGGGGGTAGATCATTTAGGTAAGACAAATGACTTCTCTGAGAATCATCACTTCCAGGAAGGCTTGTGAGGACCTTCTTTATTTCAGTGAATACAATAACTGGTGCAACTCATTACAGCTTTTTGTGGCTGATGTGTGGGAACTTTGCTTCACTGGACTCAAGGTAACCACAGTGTTTCTCAACAGCTGAACACCTGACCCACAGTTTTCAGAAGTGTTTTTCTTTTGTTTGTTTTGCCTTTTAAAGATCATAGATTGAATTTAGAGGTCTTTGTGTTTGATTTCATCGACTTAAGAAGACATTTGACAGTAGCAGTGTTGAATAATGTCTGCATGGATTTCCTGACCCTAATCAGATTAATCCTTTTTTTTTTTTTTTTTTTAGCACAATTTTTGAGCTAATGAGTTGAGCTGAGACTAGGAAAGATGTTTATAGGAAATAATTTTTCTATCAAGTTCTGATATACTTTTCTGAAAAATAACTTTAAATTTATCTTATGGTTTCCCAGCTGTTTGCTCTCTGCAATTTCTCTCCATGTCATAGCATCAGAATATACTGCAGGTTACAAGGTAACCAGGGGAGATGCCTGAGCTAGTTCTAACTGAGTGGGAGTTTGAAATAATGCTGCTGCAGACATATTTCTTCTGGTATCTAAGCCAGTTTAGAGTGGTTGGCTATCTCCACATTGCTGTCTGGGATGTAGATATATGTTTCCAATCCTTAGTCAATTAAGAGAAAATATTGACAAACACTCTCACACTTTAATATTTGGTTCTCAGTGAAAAATCCTTCCCTGAGTACATTATGGTGTAATTTCACTTGTAGCTGGCTAAATACAATTATAACTCATGCGGTTGTGTTTGCCGTCCCCCTCTGTCTCTGCGGAGCTCTGTGGGCAAATCCAGGGACACACCAGCTCACCAGAGCAGTGTGGTTGGCTGAAAGAAAAATCTTTGTGCCATTGAACTCACTGGCAAAACTCTTGTTGAGTCTTTTTGGGACCAAAATATGTACTGCAGCAAACACTCAGCACATAAAGAACAAGACTGCCTGTTTTCTCTCACAGAAGCCACTGAACTTGGCAGCTGGACTGTCACTTTGAGCATCGGTGCTGAACAACTCACCTCCCTGTGTCATCTTCTCACTCTAGAGGAACATAGGTCTTTTTTCATTGTGTTGTTCTAGCATATGATATAAACAGCATTAAGGTTGGTTTTGTTTCTTTTCCTTCACACTTGGCACTTGGATTACATTTGCTTTTAGGTGTTTGGGGTTTTTTTCCCAACATGGTACAGAAACACAGGGAAGTATGAGGTTGCTTTAAAGTTGCCAGAACACATAACTTGAAGAGTTTAAGCCCACTCATACAGTCTGCATTTCGTCTAGAATCCCTGTCTGTGGTCCAGCACTGACTTCCTAGGAGTCCCTTCCCTTTGGACACTTGCAAGTGTTAGATAATTCCTAATTAGCCTGACCACACTACAATGGTTCTGTTTTAGTTGCATATCTATTCTTGGAAGCAGATTCTATGGGGTAACAAGCTCTTTGTGTGAGCCAGAACTGTGGTGCAGTGAAAGTGGAGATGGACAGGCAGCTTACTTCCACCTTCTTCCCCAGGGATGTCTGTGAAGCTTCCTGAAGGACCATCCTGTGACACCAGGCAGGAAGGCAGAGCCCACTGATTCAGGGCTGAACCCAAAAGGCCAGCAGGCACACAGTAGCTCCTGCTCCTTCAGTCTCTTCTCTTTTGCAGAGGAATATTTGTGGCTTGAACTTCAGGAACGGAGTCCTCTATGGTCAGTGGAGACTGAATGGGTGATTAAGATATATGGATAGATCACCCTCACCTGTGAAGGTATTTAATTATTTGTACTTGCTAGAAAAGGTAGGAGCCATCTGACATCAGAAACCTAAAATTTTCAGAGGCAGCACCTAAACAGGACGCTCAGAATAGATGTATTGGGTTTCACTTTTGGTTAGTAGGCTGAAAGTCTATAAAGAAATAATAATAATAACAATAATAGATAATAGTAATAATAGAATAAAAATAAGATAAGAAAAAGAGAAAATTAAATCTTTTAGCAACAAAAGCCATTTTGTCTTTTGTCATTCTCAACCCTTTGAAAATGCCTCAAACTTTTTTTTGGTAATTGCTATGCAAACATTTTTGATGTCTGTGCAAAAACATCTGGAAGCTTACAGTAGCATCTGGACATAAATATTAAAAGATCAACAAAAACATGATGTGAATTAGCCATGTGGATAGCCATAAAAACCACAACCACAAAACCTTGCTCCACATCTTTGGCTGCAAAAGTGGGTGCTTCCTCACTTTTTAATGAACCGTGTTGGTTTTATTGGTGTTTATGAACTGACATTCAAAAAGTGAGTGGTCATGACTAATTATTTGGTTTCCTTTTGTTTTGGCCGCCCTTAATCATACTAGAAATTCCCTTGCCTAATTTAATGGGAAATAGGATAGGGAATGTCCTTCATTCCTTCTCCAAGCCCTCTGCTAAATTTGTGGTGTTCTATATGAAAGTTTTGATTCAGTTTGTGAACTGTGTGCTTGCCAGGCTTCTTCTCCTGCAGGACACAGTCTGGACACTCACTTTTTTCATTCTGTAGTGGGCAGAGCTACCTGAGAGCAATTGCTGTGGGCAGTCACTGCTCTGTGTTACAAGAACACTTCTTTCAGTGTACTCAGGTCTCACTCTAACACACCCACTGGTGAGATGTGCTCTGAAGAAGTAAAGGTGACTCTAAGGTCCATCTCACATAGGGCAGCTGAAGGAAAAGAAAACATCCATGCAGCTCTCACAAAGTCAAAAAGCAAGCTAAAGTGGCAATTCCATGGTTATTTTTCAGCTTATGCAGTCTAGTATCACTTTTGAGCCCCTCAGGTTGGCAGCATTGCGAGTCGCTTTTTCAAAAGTGGCAAGGACATGAAGGCACACAAACCTCTTTGCTTTTTAATGAGTCTGCATGTAGATAATCAAAGGTTTTAGAAGCTGACAGGAGTCAAGCACGTATATGGATTTGATAACTCAGGTCTTATTACCTTGATTTTCTTTTGGTGAAAACATATATAATCGCTTTTTGCCTCCAGAAATGAATACATAAAAGATTGAGCAGTGCTAGTACAATAGAAGTCCTTTCAATTTTCCAAAGAGAACTGAAAAATGCAGTTCAGTGATACGGATCAGCTAAGCAATGCTGTGTCTTCTAGGTACCATCACTTGCTCTTATCTCATCTTTTTCACATTCTTGCTGTTTTCTTCCTGGTTTTTAGCTTTGCTCATTCATTGCAGGCTTCAGTGATGTTCACCACATTCTCAGGAGATTGTTCAGCTACAGTTTGTATACATTCTACCATCCAATCTGGACTGCTTATGGAGTGGACTTGCTTTTAAATGGTACTTCCATTTCTTAATTGTTCAAAGGTGTGCAAAGTATTTTATGATGGAAAGAGAAATGCTGTAAATGGCTGTTGCCCTCTCCAGTTGGTAACCCACTGGGATATTCTGGATAGGACCAACTGCAAGGTGAACAAATTGCTCTAAAAGACTCTCAAGAATGGAAACATACAGATGTTTGTATTTGATTTCTGCCCTAATATTTAGTGAGGACTCTATAATTTAAATAAAAGGGCTCATTTTTCCCCAATTTAATCTCCTTTAAACAGTGTGGGAGTTATAAACATTATAATAATGTTACCACTTTCATATTTAAAAATATGCCCTCTAAGCATTTACATTCAAGATTTGTTTTTCTTCAGATGTGTAAATAACGCATAGCAATTTGCATCTCATGCATAAATCTTTCTCCTGTTGAATGCAAATTAAAAATAGAAATAATCTAGCCCCCAACTCCTTTCATTTGCTTCTTTTCTGACCTCCTCATATTTACAGCAAGTTAGCTGACTAATTCTTCCAATGAGAATTTTAAGAGTTTATGTGTGTTTAAAAAATTATCTGACTGAAGTTTTCTTCCACTGAGTAAAAAGAAGCCTAGAGCTGATTAATAGCATTTCCTTTCCCAGTCCTAATGAATGTTTTTCAGGTTTTATGCTTCCCAGATGAATCTATTTTAAATGGTGTGTGTCTGTCTGCGTGCACGAATGTTGCTCTTTCTTGGGATTTATCCCAAATGAGTTTAGCTTCTCTGTACCTTGTAGGACAATATTGATGCTGGCTTAATCAATTTCAATTTGCTGTTAAACCAGAAACGAAGCATTTATCAGGATGAGCCAGGAAGGGCTGAATGAACTTTTCATGTTGCTGAGGTGTCTTTGTGAAATCTGCTCCATGAAGTTTCTGGAGCTCAGAATTTACAAGAAGCTCTTCTCTGACTTGCACTCACCACCTAGTCTGGATACACCCTCAGGGTGGTTTTACTCTGCGTGTTTCCTGCACTGGCAATTTGTGTGCCTACTGATGAGTATCACGGGGCTCAACCCACTAAAAATAACTTCTCTAGAGAGTCTTGCTGCCTTCGTAAAAATGCAACCAAAATATCTCATTGAATCATCTTCCTCAGCTCAGACCGGCTCTGCTATTTATGACTGCAGAGTCACTTCTGCCTCCCCGGCTGCTTCTCGCCGAGCACGGAGCCAGCCCCGGCAGACGTGAGGCGATGCCAGCAGCAGCAGGAGCTCTCTGGTGGGTGAAAGCCTTCTGCTCGCACAGCAAGTCCCGGCCCCGAGCTGCTGGAGATACAGGGTGTTGCACACTCCCCGGCTCCTGGAGGCAGGTGCTGCTTTAGCGATCAGCTCTGAACACTGTGGCAAGCTCACCCACTGGTGAGCATTTCTTCCGCTGCTGCCTGATCACAGCGATGCTAATTTTAAAGTGGTGAGGAAGCACAGGGAGGTGATAGCAGCATGGTCCCAGCTGTTCATCCCAAGGACGTGAGTGGCACTTTTATCCGAGAGGGAAGGCAGGAACTCCCATTTCACCGAACAGACTGGGAGAGCAGGGAGAAGAGAGTAAAACCTTCCCTAGATTCCTGTTTCACTTCAGAAAAGTGTTTTTGAAGACTCATCCTCTCTTCCCCACCTGCCAGTTATATTTAGTTTTAAGCTCTCCTGGCTGATGCACTGATAGCTCCTTACCATTTCCACTGTAATTAATCAGAGAAGGGTTGATTATGCTTTTGTCTCTGATTGTGTAAATCAGGATCCTTCTGTCTAAAATGAGGAGACCTTTACTGCTTGTGGTACTTTGCTGCTTTCCATCCCATTCCATCCCATGCCATCCCATCTTGCCAGCATAGCCAGGCAGCTAGGCATTCCTGGATTCACCTGGCAGATGTTGCTGCTGTGTTGAAATCGCGCCGAGGAGGACTGAGGCGAAGGACTAAGCAAGCATCATGGCTTTGGTGAGAGGAGCTGTGAGATGGATGAAGTCACCATTTTAGGGGGCCTGTTAACCCACTTTCATGCTGTGGTGCAAGGGGGAGATGAGAGATACTTGAGGCCTCTGACCCACTTGCTCTGCAGCACAGCCAAGCTCATCACTTTAAGCACACTTCTTCAAAACCTGCTGGAATAGGGCAGTGCTCATGCAGTATGAACTGAGAAGAAAAAATAGATTCTAACACAAAAAAATCATACTAAAGACATGGGTCCATGGCAGCTCCAGGTCCCAGTAGGCTCTTCTAGCAGCCCACAGGCTGCTTCCATCCCTGTTTCACACAAAACATCGTAAGGGCTCTGGCCCTCACCGTGGGCCTGTCTGGGTCACCTCGATGCAGCCAGGCTCTCCTTGAGGTCACTGGCTGCATTGGGACAGCACGAGAGCAGGAAGAGCAGAGCATGTGTGACATCTGTGTGTTTGGAGAGGTTAATTGAAAGAACAAACCGTAATTGTGGGAGTCTCCAGCACTACAGACATTAGTGGCTTTGCTGGTCATTCAGCATTAGCTCTTTTCCTTGCTGTCTCAAAGCCCATGAGGCTGGCCAGAAGATATCTTCTGTTCAGAGTAAGGTATGCCTGCAAATCAAAAAGCTCTTTAAAAATATGCATTTAAACTCACACTCCTGTGGGAGTGACTGCTTCACAGGTTTGTAGTCTCAAGTGCACAAGAGTTTAAATTATTTGCTCAAAGACTTAAGATGCTGAGCTGAGAAGCAACAGGACTGAGGAGTTGCAGTCCTTAGGGGGCCGCTCCAAACACTTGTCCATAATCCCTTCTTTTCAGTTAGTAGCAAATGACAATTTGTAACAATGCCTCTTAGGAAAGCAAGTGCAGTGTTGTTCTGCAAAGCAACCCAGGTCAGAAATCTTCCAGTCACACTAGCTAAAACCACAGGAAGTGTTTCTGAAGGACAGACACATTCTGCATGTTTTTCTTCCACCTGCCTAAACACTGGGCTGTGTGTTTCTGTTCTGGTCTTAAAGAGGAGTGATGAATTGCAACTCCAGCTTGCAGGGTGTAACATTTGATTTTGCTGTGTCTGTCATTGGCAGATCACATTTTTAATACATCCTTACTCGTCAAACAACAGCTCTGCAGGCAGAGATCAAAGGAGCTGGAGAGAACACGTTTCCTTTGCTCACATAGGAGAAGATGAGCAGTAACATGATCTTGACCTCTGAAAGTCAGGGACAGCTCTGAGAGTGGATGACTTGAGCCAGGACTTCTGTTGATCGTATAACAACAACGAATACTGGTGCCATAACACAGACATGGATTAACTCTTTGGAGGGAGTTGTATTTTTGGGGGGGCCTAACCCCTGTAAAGCTAGAATTAACTGCATAAATTTATCCCATATTGTTTTTAACTACTTTTTACTGTGCATATATGAAAAAGACAAGCTGATTCTTAGTAGATTGCTGTGCTAAATTTTTGGGTGGAGAAGAAACTCCTTGAGTGAATTACATCTTCAGATGATGTCACAAAGACTGTCTCTGCAGGGTTTTATTGCTCCCTAAGTAATGTGCTGTCTGCCCTTCCCCAGGAAGGTTTTATACCATCAACAAACAGCAGGGGAGTGAAAAATATCATCTGTAGGACATAGTAAACTCACACAAGTAAGTGTGGCTATAAATTATAAGTAAGTTAGTACATTTACAGATGTTTTCTCTAATCCAGATGCAGCTACTGTACCTCCAAGGTCTCACAGATGTAGTGCAGAAGCTGATTTGCCAAGTTGCGTGGAGAATTGATGAAGTCACATGATGCTGTGTTGCCATAATTTTTTTTTCTTCCCAGATGCTAAATTACATTAAAAAGCGCTAAATAAGCACTCAGTATTTTCTTTATAAAAGTTTATTGTGTAGTAATTATTGCAGTTAATCTCAGTGTCAGTATGTGACTGAAAATGGGAGGTGTCAATCAATGTAATTAGAACAGCAAAGATGTGCCTGAAAAACAACCTCTGCATTACAATATTGCCCCCACTATAAACACCCCAGCACATGGTGTGTCCCTTCTTAGTTACACAGTGTAAGTCCTGTGTTGGTTCAGGCTTGAATTACATAGTAAATCTTGTTTGTGAATTTATAGACTGTCCCTTTGAAGGCAGAATCATGCCAGCCTATTTATTTAAAGTCCTTTTTTCACTGCAGCAGCATGCTTTGGAGATGTAATACCTTATACGCAAAATCCCTGAGTGACAGCAGCTCTGAAAGCTCATGATACTTATAATAAATTACATATTATCTATAAAATGTTGCAAGACATGTCATAGATCTTATTAACATAACTTTAAATTACGGGTACAAGTTTGACCTATCTATTGATGGATTAGAAGCTAAGCTTAGATTGTTAAACAGAATTAAAAGGCTCAGGGCATTATTAAACAAACTGTTTCAAGTAAAGTATCTGTACTTCACCATAAAAAGTCAAAGCATACCTGAAAAGCTAGCTGTCCCCAAGGCAACTTACAAAGTTTAAAGAAATCCATAAATAGCTTTCAAGTATTTTTTTAAAAATTACTTTTAAATTTTTTAAACCCATTGCCCTCATATTTTTTACAATATGAATTTCTTCCAGAAACTTTGGCTGCCCTAAAACATTTTGGTCTGTGTCTCTCCCAGTCCCCCAAAACAAACCAGAGAAAATAAGCTCTGAACTGCCAGGAGATCTAGAGAGCACCCAAAGCTTTGGTATCAGTGACACGTAGATTGCCTGCCTGTTGTGTCCCATTCCTCAGCTGAGATTCATCATGTCAAGCCTCGGCAGTGCAGTCACAATGAGGCTCCAAACTGAGATTTACAAGTGACGCCTTAGACATGCAGGAGTCTGTGCTGGCAGATCCAGCTGAAGACTTTGGACATTAGGTCAACAAATGACTCTTCTGCAAAATTTTCGGAGACATTTCTAGGGTTTGCTTGTTTGTGCTTGCTTAGGTAGCTTGACTAATTTTAATTTACCGAGTGGCTTTTGGCATTTTAACTGTGGATTCTTTGCCACATCTTTTTCCGTTCTCTTTGTGTTGGCACTTTGGCAACAGGGAAAAAATTAGGGCAAGTTGTTTAAGTGACTTGACTAAAGTTATGTAGAAGGACAAGTATCGGGCCATAAACAGCTCGGAGATGTCCTGTTTCCTTGCCCTCCACTCATATCCTGGAAATATTCTTTTTTTTTCTGAGTGTCATTAGGATTGACCTTCTATAGCAGGATAAATAAGGCTTCTTCCCTCCATACTTTAATTGTTTGAAGCATTGAATTTTATTTTTAGGATGTGAACTTCTGTGTTGGGGGGGTAGTGGGGCGTGCTTAGTCTAGTAAAGATGGGAGCTGGAAGGCAAGAAGGCCAGAAATTACTGCCTTTTTTCATTATTTCTATAATATAATTTCTGGATCAAGTACAAAACCGTGACTGAGAGTTTTCCATTGACTTGAGAGGGAATGGAGATAGACATTTAAAAGAAACATGTCCAGCTGATGAGTAAGCTGGCACGCACCACTGAGTTGTTAGTAATGTTTATTCTATTAGAGTGGACAGTCTTTTACTGTTGATAAAAAAAACTAACTCAGTCCATTACACATTAAATTAAGAGAACATACCCATGCCCCATAATCACAACTCTCTCTCCCTGAGTGCTGATCAGTAATAGTGACCTTTTGGCTAGGGATTGGAAGGTGATAGTCTAAATACTTTTGTGTTAATTATTACTCCTCTGTGCTTGGGAAAATCCTAAAATTTTAACAGCTTTGCTGTGACTGAGGTCCCTTGAGAGCCGACATTGGCAACAATAAAAGAACATATATATATGGATAACAGTGCTATAAGTAATTCTGCTGCTTTGTGTTTGTTTTGATTTAGGTTTTTTGTTTGGCTTTTTGGTTTGCTTGTTTTGTTGTAATCTCTCCTAGAGTGATAAAAAAAGCTTTATTTGGCAAGTTAAAAAAAGGTTATTTTTACTCCTATTTATTCAGTCTCATATACTGAATAAATAAAGGCTCAAATAAGAGTGGGTTGAGCTCGGCAGTGGACTTCCCTGCCTCTTTCAGTTAACCTTAAAGTTCACTGTGCTGAAAACTAATAGCATTTAGTTGTCAAGAAGCCAGAATAATGACATTTTGTGCCATTATTCTAATGCATTTTTCACTGTGCATTTTCTTTAATTATTTCCATGAGTAATATCATTATGCATTCATGCCAATACAATCCTGATAATTAATTTACATGATGGCAATTTCTTAATGATTTTGATGTCAAAGTTAATAGCAACATCTGATAGTTGATCTGTTTGAGCTGACATAAATTTAACTTTTAACGTATTGATGCCAAAACCATCAGCAGCATCAAATTACATTGCAGAAAAATAAACATCCACAGGGTGAAATCCTGAGTAGAAAAGTCTTGATCCTTACCCGAGGTTTATAGGTTCAAAATAAAACCAAGGCCCCTAGACACGATGCATGTCAGATTTTTGCTTCATCTTGCTTTACTTATTTATTTACACCATTAATGGTATTGATGCCTCATATTTAAGAGATCAAATTATATGCTATCATATAAATGATGTTGTACTCTTGCCTCCAGCTTGGTGCATATATACCATATATTAAAATTAAAAAATGCATTAATTAAGCTTTTATCTTTTTGGTTCTTTAAGCATGAAGTCTAAACTGCTCTGTAGCGGGAGGAATTCAGGACTGGTGTCTGAACCCAAATTTGTGTCTTGGTTTATGACTTCAGTTTGCCCCACGTGGAAATGAAATCAGCAAAATGGAGTTTATGTGGTGCTAAATATTGTTAATATCAATAAAACAAGAAACAGAGTAATGCAAAATTATGTTTGAGATCAATATTTTTAGTGCATTTTTGCTATATGGAAATAATGCATAAAGAGATAATTGTATATGTTACTATATATATGTATCTATCTTTTTTATATTGACTTATACAAGTACTACAAGACAATTAACATAAAATAAACCTACATTCTTCAAGTCTAGGAGATTTGAAGATTTCTTTACAAGACTATAGGTATTTTTATTTACCAGTTAAATATATTAGTACACCTTAGTATTGAAAAAATGTACATGAAACAAATTATGATAGCCATAAAATGGTGATGGTTGTTTTCCCTTCATTTTTTTAATGAAAAGCAAAGCCTCATTCCATGACACAGTCACTAGCATAACATTTATTTCCCTCTGCTTCAGCCTGTTAAATGTATAGATGAAATGTTAAAAACCATTAGAAATAAAATTGATCCTGCCATATATCTCAGCCTTTTCCCAAACTGGCTTTTTGTCAATGATATCCAGCAAGGGAGTACACTTTTCATTTTATATCATGAGGAGATAATTATACAGCCTCAATTAGACCTTTCATTGCTGGAATATAAAGGGCTGCTAATGCAGACCCAGATCATTTGCCTCTAAAGTGCACTACCTTTCCTACTTCAGACTCAAAAAGCAAGATGTCTGTCCTTACCTACTGAACAAGAAGCTATGTTTGATTATTTTTAGCCAGTCTTTAACTTGTCTTTAACACGTTAACAAACATGAGGATGCATACTTTCTTGAAGCCAGCCCCCCAAGATTCAGGCATGTCAGTGTCTGTTTTCTCTGTCCATCCTGGGGAGACGAACGCTGCTCCACCCAGAGACAAAGTTTGTTAAGTGATTTAAAGTCCCAGTGGTGATGGTGAAGGTGCAAACAGCAGCAATATCTTAATTTCTCACTTATATTTCTGTGGAGCTGCGCTTTGGAAGAAGCCTGTGGCATGAAAGGGACTTTGTTTGCTCAGAATTTTTAACTTTGCTGTGCAGTGTACCAGGAGCGCATGTGTTCAGCTACACACCTGCAAGTTCTTGTAAATGTAGTGCTGTGGTGGAGTACATGAGAGGAACATGGATGGGAGGAGATGTCTGAGTGTCCTTGAGCTTCAACCACCCTTTGTTAGGGCGCACACATCTTCCACACATTTAGACATAAGCTGAGTCTAACTTAGGCTTTTGCTCCTAAAAGAGCATTGGTGTGAGGCAGATACTATTCGTACAAGTAAGGACAGTGAGAGAGAAGACTGGAAAAGAGTCTGATATATGGAATGGGGATTTTTTGTTACGCAGGCTTTCTCAAATGCATTTCCTGCTTACACATTTGTTTGTGATGAAGATCTGGAATGCTTTCCTCTAAAAAAACAATTTAATTTCAGAGCCTTTTTAGGGGATGGAGAAAAGGAAAAGGAGACTTCTTTCTCCGTAACATTACCCTATGTTAATTAAATTTTATTTTAATAGTAAATTTTTAAAACAATAACATTTTGTATTAGGGAGACTGAGAAAGGAGTGGAATACTAGCTGATTGTCCTTTTTCCTTGGTCTGCAGAAGGTATGGGTTTTAGCTGCTCAAGTTTTCTTTGGAAATAGGTTAGTCAAGAACACATCTTGGTTTTAAGAATAGCTGCTCAATGAGAGAGAGCAGTGTAAATGCCTTTACCTTTATTCCATGTAAGTAGAAAATCTCTGAAAAGCATTTCTGAGGAGTGTTATCTTTGTGCGTTGATTGTTGGAAGGTGTAAGAAATATGATTGTGATTGAGGTTTGCACACTGAGAGACTCTCCCCCACAACCCAAATGGCTTTCTTGTGTGTGGCATTTCAGAAACCCCTTTTTTTCTGCCTCCAAGCATGTGGAATGCCTGAGCAGAAAATATTTTTTTCTGTGAAGGGCTTGTCATGAGTTGGACACAACCTGTTTGGAATGCAATGTAGGAGTTTGAAAGGGAGGATTTAAAAATTCAGAGCTGCCTGAGGACTGTGAGCATTACTAATGAAAATGTGTTTGAGTTTAATGTTGAAACTAAATGTCCCATAGAACAGAATAAAATTAACTTCTTCTGTCCCCAAAATTCGTACTGAAGTTTCCATAGCCTTAAATCTGGTCCAGATAACTTGGCCTCTGAGTCAAAAACTGCTCCCTATGCCTCACATAAACACCCACACCCAGGCATCTCGTATTATCTTCCATTTCTTCAGTCTGCCAATTATTTGCCACACCCCGTTATTGAGGACTATCTTAAATTAGCTCCTCAGTGACTCAAACATTTATTAATTTCTCAGGAACCAGGAGTTCATATTAAGAAGCTCCCGGGCCTGAAATGTTGCAATAGAAGTAATTTAGGACACTGATGGTGGTCAGTGATGAATCATGGCAGAGGCAGCAAGGGTATCACCTGGGAACAGGGCTGTGTCTCCCAAAGGGGATGTTCTACTCATCCCCCCCACCACAGAGACATGGGGTGCTCTATAGGTGGTGGGATGCATCTTGTAGCAGTGTCCCTTTGAGTCATGAAGCCTGAGGGAGATGGCAGCAACCATCCCCCCTTACTTTCACTAATCAGGTGTGAGCTCAGGGGTGTGACTGTGGATATGATCTAACTGCCTTGGTCCTTAGTGCGGAGGCAGAGAGCACAGGCCCTTTCTGCAGGAACAGTAATTAGTCAGAAGGCAGCCTAGCTACCAAGTGCAATGCTCATTGTTTCTCTCCTTGACAGCCAGCTCAGGCTGGTTATTAACACAAAAAAAAAGCTTTCACTTTGAAAGTAATTTTGTTCCCTCCATCCTCCACTACTGCATTTCCTTTGCAAAAAGCATGCTGAGTCTCATTACACTGTGGCTAAGGCTGTGGGACCTCCTCACGGTGCCATTTTGACACACTGGTGCAGAAGTCTCAGGCTGGACTAAGAGCAGCAAACAAGCGGTGGGGGTGGAGGAAGCCTCTCAGCTCCCACGGCATGGACTGCTGTACAGTGAGCTGGGAGAAAGTTTTGTGGGAGAAACTCCACAGCATGTTGCATGACAGCTTTTTAACAAGAGGGAAGTTATGTCCTCTGTTACTTGTTGCAGTGGGATTGATTACACTGAGTCCTGTAACCATCTGGATGTGCAGACCACAAAGAGCTTTGACTGTAACTGGACAGTCACTGCACTTTGTCATCCGGATCTTTCAGTCATACAGTTTACTGACTAATTGTACCGAGCAATGTGTTTTTAATATAATGAGTATTTACAATCTGCAATAGTAATTTATAAAGCCTTAAAAAATATGCCGTCTGACTACTAAATCATATGATTTTATGAGAGGTTGTGTACAGTTTTACATCCACTTTAGACTTATACACATAGAGTATTTCCAATTGTTTACATATGTTAGAATCTCTTGCATTTAAATAGCTCATTATGCAAATATTTACAAAATACATGGATATTTATTTTTACTGTACCCTCTATTCAATCACTGAGCTAAGATTTAATGTCTAAACATTGTCTGCAGAGTCGCATGTGCAGTAATGTATTATGAGTAATTATGTACTATATACAATTATACAACAAAAATAACAGATTCAAAAAATATTAGCGTTGCAAAGGCAAGCACTCAAATTTATGGGGCATCAGAGGTAAGGTGCAATCCTGTTTCAACCCCCAATTGTGGAAAAGAGCCTTATGCCATGGCCTTCACTAGCCATGCTCTGGTTGCTCCCCAGGTGCCTCCGGCTGCGATGGGTGCCCATGTCCCACACTTTTTCACAGGCCAAGGCTCTGACCAAGGCTCCAGACAAGATTTGGGATCAGACCAAGGCAAATTTATAATGTTTCCCAGGCAAGGACTTTTTCCTGGGTTTGGTCACCTAAGCAACTGACCTGGCCCAGCGAGCATGTTTCTGATTTTCCCACTCCAATGGCAAGAGCTTGCAGAAAGAGAACTCCCTGCACTAATTCACCTCTCCGGCTGGAGCCATACACCAAGCAGGACTAATTTTGCATTTGGGACATTTGAAAGAGCACTGTGTTCTCATATAATCAAAGACTGAGCCTGAAGTACATTGTGTTGAAAGGTTTTCTTGACCAGAATATCTTCCACCAGGAAATGCTTCTTTGTCGGAATTGAAATGCTTCATAGGAACATTTTGTTTGTGATCATATTTTTGACAGAAAAAAATGTGAGGAATTCAAAATCTGAAGAAAGTTTTTTTCACTGCTGGTTGTTTCAATGTAGGCCTCATTTCATTTATTTTGGTTTCAGAGCATATATTATTTATATTTACTATTCATGAGTTAAATATTATCAAATCCCCTGCACAACGTCCTTGAAAAATTTCAATCCTGTTAATTCTGACATTGAATAATTTGATTATTAGAAGTCTTCAGTAAATTTAGGGTTTAACAATTATGTGTTTATTGGCCCTTGTGTGTGCACAGTGCTTTCCTATAATTTAAGAAAACAAGCAAATTCCAGAAACTTGATTTCAACAGAATTTATAACTGCTATGAGGATGACATCCAACCTAAGAACAAAAATAAAAGAGAATTCTGTTTAAGTGGATAAAGTTTTCCCAAGTTATAAGCAGCAAAAATAAATCTAAAAATCATTGAGTGATCTCAATAATACATGGCAACCTTTGTTCCATCTATTACACTGCAAACAATTTGTCCTTGGAAGTTACTCTGAAAACACTAACTGTATTTCATTTTTTCAATAATACCATTTACAGAGAATTTGTAGCACAAAGAGAAGATATTTGAAGCCAGTTTTTTTAGTGTTAGCTGAATCAGTGGTGAATATAATGTATACAATTGCTTACAGTTAAAATTTCCTGAAGCTAATTTATTACAATATGCATCCTGCATATTGATGATGTCCTAATAAAAAACAGACTTAACCGGAGACACGTCGGACAACACTAATATCATTTGGATAAAAATTTCTCAGGATGATTAAATGAATCTGATGCCAAATCTTTTAGTTCCAGTTCACAAAAAAATTTTGTAACTTCCTGGGTATTTATATTAATTGACATGTGTGTCACTAATTTCTGATTTTGGAAAAAGATAAAGCAAAACATAGACAATTATCAGGGAATATTAAGAGTTTTATTAAAAAGCAATGATTTCATGGCATTTCCTGCTAAATAAACAGTGTTTGGCTAGTGTCTGACATAATGGATTGGGATTCTTCATTTCTCAGCTGGTCTCTTTGGAGGCATTTGGAAATAGGAATGCTCATAGCAGGCATGCTCAGAAGTGTAATGTGGGTAGAAGAAATCCACCTCCATATAGTGCACTGTAACAAGGACTTGTTTGGCTGTAGGCTTGCCTGCTTTTTCTGTCAAACATTAATTGGTTGGGTAAAAGAGATCACCCTGATTTTCCACAGACTCTTAGCCTGAGGTGGCCACAACCCCTTCCCAGCTTTTTTACATTTAATTTTCTACCAGCAGCTTTTTGGGGGTCTTAATAGAGAAATCAGAATTCTGATCTTCCAGGAACTGAGATTTTTGAACAACTTTCCTACAGACATATTGAGCAAGAAAGCCAAGAGTGGTTATGAAGTGGATCTCAGTGTGTTTATGAAAGGGATTATAGACCAAGTTTTCCCGCAGCAGCAGCCAGCTGTGGTTGGTGGCTCAGGAGTTTGTTTTGTTTTCTGAAGCAGACTTGTCCAAACTCAAATGGACTAATGTCTTTTCAAAAGCTTCAAGAGCTATCTGAGGCATAGGTTCCTGCTGCTAAAATCCAGGGCCAGAACTCAGACCAATCAGTCTTCACTGAAATGTTACTGGGGTCCTGTCTCTTCTGCTGGCTTCCTTCTCCTCCTACTCCCACATCAGTCTCACAGAGTGGTCTCGGGAGAGCAAAAAAATGTACACATAACATTTTCTCATATAAAACAATGGGAGAAACATTGCATAAACCACTCTGATGAAGGCGATGATTTTTGATTAAAATATGGTAGATGTACCAATCATTACTGCAGTAAGGCTGCAACATAGAGCCTGCTGCTTGGATGGCACAAACCCAAGCAATTCTAAAGCTTTAGCTTGCTCTGCCATAAACTTAAGACACTCATTCTGTTCCCCTGACCCCCTCTTTCATCACTTGAGATATATTCCACCATACCAGCTCTGTTTCAGGTGGAAAGCAGAATGCCTTTTAACAGAAAGAGAAAGGAAGGCAAAAAGCAAGACACACCTATGCTCTTCACATGTGATTTCCACCCACCTTCTGCCATATAGCTGCAAAAATGTTGAGTTTATTTATATATAAGTAAATACAATTTTTCATCACTGCAACTTGTAAATAGGAAATGAAGTCACAATCCTCAAAATTGTAATGGCAGGCACATAAAGACACAGTTGCTGGCACGGAATTCAATTAACAGATAGCAATCACCCTTGGGTGACTGTGTGAGGTGGTAATATACAGGCATGCTAATAAGTAATATCTTAAAGCCAAGGCGTTTATCAGCCAGCAGCCAGACATGGGCATAAGTGTGGGCAGACAGAACTGCTCTGGGATATTTAATAAAACCTGCTCTCTTCACTTGAGGATTTGTGTTTAATCATTTGGTAACATTTTAGAAACATCTAGCCTGGGAAGCTTCTCAAATGGAACTGCTTAGGTCAGAAAACGTAGGGAGTTATTTACTGATACTAAAATAGCCAAAGGAACAGAGTAGATTCTAGGTAATATTAACAGAATGCTTTGTTGCCATCTTTTTGACCTTTTGAGTTTCTGGGGTATGCCTGCTACGTGAATCACAGCCTTATCTAGGGAAACATGCAGGAGGCGTTCATTAATACCGGGAAAGCGAACGATTGAACTGCTGTTTGAAATAAAATTTTAACTCTTTTTTGCTTGGTTGAAAGCCTAAAGCTAAAATAGTTTTCTTCTAGGCTCCTTGAACTTTAATTTGAATTGCATTTTGGCCTTTCAAAGGCTTCAGGCAGGCCAAGGTTTGTCATCTGCTGAAAGATGTTCAATTTAAACTTTTTCATCAGGGCTCTCTTTGTGCCACAGCAGTCAGGTGAACTCACAGGGCTGTTTTGCATCGTTAAATACCACTGCTTGGAGGAAAGGCAAATCCAGTAGCAAAGTTGTGAGTTTCTTTAAAGGATGGGAGTTCAACTTAGGGAGAAATTTGTTAGGAGCTTCATACAGAAGAAATGTAAGGGATGGTGTTACTACATTCTTGGGTAACTCTCCATGGTTAGAGGATTCATCAAATGAAAGTGGTTTGGAGCAGAGCACTGGAGGTCAGCCTAGCGAGGGGACATGCAGGAGGCAGCATATGTCAGCCATTATCAAGGAAGGCTGGAGGCTCTTGGCTGTGAAGCAGGTGGTGTTGCTGGTAGATGATGATCTCACTGCTTTTGATTTCGCCTCTGACCTGGGCATGCAGTCATACTTTTTGTGGTCATTGGCCCTGCCCCTGCCACTGGGCTGGTGACAGCAGAAAGTCTGCAGCGCCTTTGCTTCCTCCCTTGAGAGTGGTGAGCACCCCTCTGAGCACACTGCCTCAGCAGCCTGCATTGTCCCTCTCACTGGCTGCCCGCTTTGCTTTCTTTGGAACATTCCTGATGCCCATGCAGACTCTGGTCTGGCCATCTCTATTTGTGTAGCAGCTGAAGTGGTGGAGTGATTGTCCAATTTGCAGAGTCTTAGTAATTTTGCTTTGTCAGAGGAATCAACAATAGTTGGGTTGGAACAAACGTTAAAGATGGGCAGTGACATGCTGCAAGCACCTCTAACAGGTGCTCTCAGTACCTGTTCCCTTTTCCCTTGGGGATTCACGTGACCTACAAATCATTGGCCAGAGCCTCTGCCAGCCATTTTCCACACTGCTGGCATGAAGCCCAGCCTGGGCTCTGCTCAGGAAGCTGTAAAGTGGTTCTGAATAGCTGCTGTGAAGCTGTCCCTGTGCTGCTCCTGTCACAAAGAGTTTTCAGTGCCCTCCTCACTAATGGATGAGTTTCTCCTATAGAGAGTGCCAAACAATGCAGTGATACATTCGGGTTTTATTAGTGTGAGTTTAGCGTGGCCGCATTATTCATAATGGAAACAGCACAAGAGAACGGCACTGTTCATCCCAAACGCGGGACCATAAATCCTGTGAGCCACGCAGCACCGTCAAATGGTGTGTTTTCACCACTTATTTAGCAGGAAAGCTATTTGTGGTCCCTCTGTATGTAAACCCAAGCTGTCTTAATATTGCAAGCCCAAACTGTGTTGGAGGAGGTAATAGCAGCAAAAAAATAGCAACTAGTACATTTTAGAAAACTCAGTCATAACTCTACGATACCAGGGCTCAGCCCCCACTGCCAAGTGAGAGGGGAACAAGTGCTGTGGATGGGGGGCTCAGCCCTTGCCCATCTCTGGGCTATGACAGTGGGGTGCTGTGTTTACTTCAGGACTGAACATGGATCTGCTCTGCTGAGAAGTGTGCGTTTGTGCAGGACACGGGGGGACTTTGTGCTGCTGCTGGCTTGGTTTGCTTGTACAGAGAGCAGCTGCGGCAGCAGGGTGTGCGAAGTGTGCCCGGTGGAGGTATATTAATGGCCTGAGTGTGGGTAAGCTGGTCAGGAATTCAAGACAATAGTAATTTACTGCAATGATGACACATCACCTGCCTAACATAAATCATGCTTTTAGGTGTCAGGAAGCAGTTCAAACTATATGCTGATTTGCTGTTATGCGTTCCTTGGGAGACTGTCCCAGAGGGAGCCAGCCTGGGCTCATGATGGGAGCAAGCAGTGGCTTGGGAGGAGCTAGGCTGAACCACTGCCTCCCTTCATGCACTGTGTGACTGTGAGAGAGATGACTTTTGTGTGCGTCTGCATTCGACCTAGTGACCCAGAAATGAAGGGCTACAGAAGTTATTACCAGCCTTTTCAACTAGTGCCTCTTGCAGAACTCCTGTCACTCTGCTCCCATCAGCCTTCACCAGGCCTGGAAGCTGCGCAGTGGCAGCCCCCAGCACCTCTGGCCCAAGCACTGTTTCTTTGATGCTACACAGCACTTGCTGAGGGAAATGTTCACTACAAGATACATGTACATTCTAGATGGGAGTATTATTAGTTGACCCAGATGTGATGGCTCAGGGAAATTACTGAGCAGGTTCTTGTTACTTTTGCAGGAAATACTGCCTGGACTTGTGGAGATGCCTTCCCTTCTCTCCTCCTTTCTCTCCTCCATCCGTACCCTCTCTGGTATGGCCATTAAAGCAATTCACCCTGGGCTGAGAGAGGAATCTCTGATTTCCTAAGCCTCGCCTCTGAAGCAAGCTCTCTGCACTCCTCCAGCTACTTTGTTCACTGTTGGTATTAGCACTGGAAATGCTGACAGCAGCTGCTAAAGGTTAAATGTGTTTGTAGAAAATCAATAGTGTGGTGCCCCGTTCTCCCTCTCCCCTCAGCTTCTCAGGGGAAAAATGGCCCCTGGATACATGAAGAATATAAGTTCATATTTCTCCATCTCAGAACACATGCATTTATGCAAGAGGCTTAAAGGATATCTTTTATGATCCTGGCACAGCGACACTTCTCTTAATTCAGTGTTTGGAAGAGTGACAGAGGCTTCTGGAAGTATTGGTTATTATGCAGGGTATGTGTTTTAAAACGTTAAGTACCTTGATTGTCTCTCATATAGCTAGTGCTGTCAGCAGTTTGCACAGTGCTTTTATGTTCCTTTTTCCTCCCTAAGACACCTGTGTTAAGTTCAGAACTGATTCTGCTTCTGAAGCAATTTATTAAACATCTTCAGTGCACCGCTTCTGTGAAGAGGTCAATTTGTTCTTTCTGCCTAGAGATGCAAAACTCTGGGCTTCAGCTGGTAAATGCAAGTATTAGGTGAATTCCTAGCTGTTTGACTTAGGCTTTCCTTCAGTATGCTCTCTCTAGTGATCCCTTCCTTTAACATAGGAATTTATTATTCATGAAATGTGGAGACATGCTACTGTACCAGTCTAGGGCAGGTGCAGTTGGGTAGTCTGGCACTCACACACTCTGCTCTTCACCCTCTTCTAGAGGATGCATTTTCCAGATGACTGAAAACAACTGTTTCTTTCTCTTAGGTTTCTTTGTCTTGCTTGCAAGGTGCCAATGCGGTGGTGTTGGGCTGGCACACATCCATGTGATGAGGTTCCTGGAGCACAACCAGCCTGAAGCTGGTCCCTAAAGCAGCTCGTGCACTGGCTGCTGGAAACCTGTGAGGAGCCTCTGGCTTGTGGCTCTCTCTGAGGTAGCCTTCCTGGAGGTTAAAAACAGGGCTCTGGGAAGGAGTCCTGCCCCAAAACCCAGTTTTTGTTTTGTCCTTGTCTTACTGCTTGAAGTCTTCAGGGAGCTGTTATCTATAAATCGCCACTCTCACAGGTCCAAATGCCTCTAAGTATCCTTGTTTGTGGCTGGGCTTTTTATTTCTGTTTGTTTGCTTTGTTTTTAGTCTGGATATTTCTGATATGTAAATTGACCTGGATCACATCTTTACATACTAGATACAATAGGTTTGTATTTGCAACAAATTTTAGGTTTGATGAACTGGACCCAAATTAAAATTTACTTTTCAAGGGTTTTACATAATATGTTTTTCCCCTCTTTTTTTTTTTTTTTTCCCCCCACCCACAATTCTTATAATTGTTCTGGGATCACTTTTACTTTGCCATTGCAGCCAGAAATATGGCTAAAAGTTTTTGGAAGCTTACCAGTTCTGGAGGAAACATATTTGATGAAAGAAAAATTGGTAGGTATTCCTAAACTTTTCCCAGGTCCTTGGTCAATCTTTAATGACTAGATCTGAGACAGCAAATCCTGAAGTAAATAGGACCATTTCTATTGGAATATCAAATGTGTAAATTAAACTGTCCAAGACAAGTATGGACATACAAAGTTGATATTTCCCCTGAACAGTGAATATTTTGGTAAAATTCTGGTATTACTTTTTCAGAAGTTACGGCCTATTGGCAAGATTTTTATTTAATGTGATTTAATATTCTTTTCTAGACTGTATTGCACATACAGTGTGGTTTCTTTCAAAGTTTGGTTTTGGTTTTTTTTTTTCATGGAGGGGATTCTGTTCTTTTTTTTTTTTTTTCCCCAGACAAAGTCAGACTGTGAATTTA
The DNA here is from genome assembly GCA_013396875.1 of Vireo altiloquus. Lineage (NCBI taxonomy): Eukaryota > Metazoa > Chordata > Aves > Passeriformes > Vireonidae > Vireo > Vireo altiloquus. The sequence goes on from VZRF01006704.1 coordinate 1,042,933, forward strand.
ATAAGTAAAACTGATTACAAAAAGTACCTGGAGAGCATAAATCAGTGGGAACTTGGGAAGTAGTAGACTCTCAGAGCTAGTGATAGAGTAGTATTTTTCTTCTTTCTTTTATCACAGAAAGGGTCTGTAGAAGTATGTACTTGAATCACTACAAATGTCCAGTTCTCAAGGATGCTGACCAACTTGTTATTCTTAGTTTTGATTTAAATGAAATATTTTCAGCATGTGGTTCATTTCCAAACAAATCAAACAAAAAAAGTCCTGAACTGTAAGTGATGCTTCACATTTTCTGTTGGAAAAGATTTCAGAAGCTCATAAAATATCTTCAGCCCTTACAATATATCACGTCATATCAATTTATGGTAGTCAATGAACAGTCAGAAAAGGTGGAGGAGAGAGATGGAAAGCCTATAATATTTACTTTTTTCAGAACTGTATATCAGAGGGCTTTCTTTTTTTTTTCTTTTTTTGCCTTCATACACAACTCAGGCACAGCATCTCTTCTTCCTTGCTTCAGGAAAAAAGAAAAAAAAATAAAAAAGGGAAAAGAATCTACAAATTTGTATTATGTTATGTTCTCAAAGTAGCAAATTCCCTCTGCCAGCTATCTGTGGGTGTGCAGCCTTTCCTCAGGAACATGCTGTATCTTCTAAGTTCCTGTGTTTGTGATATCACAGTGCTTTTGCTCTGCAGAATCATGAATGGGGCCATTATGAGGGGCCGCCAGATAATTAAGATTCTGAGAGGGGTAGGCTGCTAAAAGCGTGTTTAGTGAGGAAATTACAAGGCCAATAAAAAAATGTCTTTGGGAGTTCTGATTGTATTCTTTTCGTCTGTGGGTCTAATTTTTCAAGGTCTGGCTGGATCATGATGAGATTTTCTTTCATCCTTTTTATTTTTTTCTCTCTACAACAGGAGCTGACCATGGAATCTAAGTCCAAGTTAATGAAGCAGCCTCAAAGTTGAAGAGAAAGAGAAAAAACTGCAGCTCTGAGGCAGAGACCATTGGAGATTCCTCTTTCAAACCTTGCCTTTGACACTCACTGGAGTTATTTGATTTGGGAACAAGATAAGAATTCACAATATCTGATTTGTAGAAATAACCTGGAGGAAGGAAAAACAGAAATACTAATTTCAGATGCAATTATCATCTCTCAGTTTCCTAAAAGTCTTTCTCACCTCTAATAGCATTAAGAAAATACAAAGCACAGATTTTGGGGAAGTTGTGTACTGACTGACAAATGCATCTCCAAATAGCCCACAGTTCAGCAGTTCTTTTTCTGTCAATACTCCGTGACCAGGAAAGGTTTGGAGCATAATTCTCTCCCAGTAATTTATCTTCTCCTTTTCTCTCGCTCTCTGTTTTTTTTCCCTAGTAAGAAATAGACCTGGAAATTCATTGCTGATTTCCCAGGAGTGTTATTCATGCCAGTTTATTTATGTATTTATTATTCAAGTGCAAACTATTGCAGTTCCTTGTGGTAAACTGCAAATCAAACTGATAGAGGCAGAGGGCTGGCTGTCACACCAAGTGCTGTAGAGCTGACTGTGGCTGCTATTGTCCCTAAGTTAGGAGGTGTGAGGAGCAATTCAGCCCTCTAGGTGCTCAGGTCTGCCCAGTCCTTGGCAAGAGCTGGAAGAGAACAGCAGCCACCATCCTTAAATTAGGCAAAGTCTCTGCTATAAATGCCTACCCATGGCAGCAGAGCAGCACAGGTGTTGTCTTCTTTCTTCAGTGCTGGTAACTGAATATAATTGGCAGACAGTGGTCACGCTGGCTCTTTCCCACACTCAAAAATAGGCTTACATTTGGATTGATTAAAGTCAGCGTGGTGTGTGTGTGTGTGGGAAGGGTCACTGTTCCATTCATCCATTGCATTCCTCTGGGGGCAGTGGTGCAGCCAGGAGTTTTGGTGCTTCCCTTGATGGTGACCCGCTACAGCCAAGAAGGAGTAGAAGGCAGCTCCAGACAACCTTCAAAGGTTTGTAGGTGGGTATGTATCCAGAAGAAAACAGTGAGAGGGGAGACCATGTCTTCCCAAACCAGACACAGAGTGGGTATAGCTCATGGTGACACTCTCTGGAAATGAGACATCACTGCCCCTTCAAAGATTTAGATGCACATGCCACTTGTAGCCTCACACATTTTGTGATTACACACATTTTGTGTTGATTACAATTATTATTAGGATTACCTTTCAATAATTATCTCCAGAATCCTGTTCTGCATGCCTTCACAAGGATTTAATTTTCTTCAGCAGGCCATTTAATACAACTGTGTTTTAGTGTGTGAGCATAATAGTTAATTGTGTTAAAGTGTTGGAACTGCAACTAGGAGAAATCTATATTAAGGCTGATAAGAAAGGGGCAACTTCAACTTGGAATGTGGTCAATTGCAAAAATAAAAGATTTCTCTAATGTAGCACTTGTTTCTAGGCTTCCTTCATCCTACTCCTGACTTTTTCATGAGCATTTCTTGTAGTTTATTCACATCCATGTACACAGTCCTTTGCGACTGTGTAAAAAACCTACACAAAGGCAGTTCATTGATTACACAGAGGAAAAAGTGAAATTCCTGTCAAATGCTTAAAGAAATCAGATTAAAAGAGTTGTCATTTTACTTTATCGACTTAGTATTGTTCCCTTTCATAACAAAGGATAAAAATGTGATTTTGAAATGGTTGTGTTCCTTTGCGTGGTATATTGATTTCCATATAGATATGCTGATTTTCACTAGCAGAAGTCCTAATTGCTTATTCGAATGCTGTCTTGCTATGTCATCTTGGTAGAGACACAATGTTCCTGTATTTTTCATGTGACCTTGTCTCATCTGCAAAGCTTAAATTTCACTGCCATTCTGGGAAAGGTTACTGGTGAGAAACGTTTGAGCCTTAAATGGATTCTTAAATTTGAATAGAACCCATTTTTTTTTTATGTATTGAAAACCAGGCTTAGGTCCAAATACCTCTGAAACCTGAGAAGATTCAAACTTGGATCTAGACTGAAATGAGCAACTGAAATCTCTTCCAAATACATAGGTAATTCTGTGTGCAAAGAGTGTAAATCCACATGTACATGTGTGTGTACACATACAGGTACAACATATGCATGTTAATACATAACCACACAAATGTACATATATGCAACAGCATCACACTCAGTAATAATGACTTATATATCTTTGACCAGAATTCCATCAATGTTTACTCTGCTTCCTGAAAGAGAATTCAAATTTTAAAAGTTTTTACACAATTTCTTTTGTGTCTGAATTAATTACCAATGGGAAAAAAAACCAAAACAAACAAAAGCAAAGGAATTAATTTCAGTTTTTTGGAAAATTTCTCTCATTGCCTGTGAATTAGATTTTAGACATAAATGTAAGTAGGGTATTTTAAAATGTTTATTAGTTCCTTATCATTGTTCTATACTAAGGTCAATATAGATTTCAGGCGAGTCGGACCATAATAAGAAGAAAACCCTCTTTATGTGGCTAATGCAAGGTAAATAAACTTTGAAAGTGTGAAGCAGTGATTGGCAGGAGGAAGGAAAGGATGTTGTGTGGGATGGATGGCAAACCAGGGAATCAAAATGTGGAAATGAAGTAGACATAGAAACATTCTGGTTGTTTTGGAGAAAATCACTGTCTGACTTCTGGTTCTGCAGAAACAAAGACAGGGTGGCCCAGATTTGAATCCTTTTTTACCACCAAATCCAGTCTTCAGGACAGTTTGCATAACCCATTTCAGCTTTGGCTCATGTCTGTTCTGAATAAGCAGTTAAGCAGTTTGGGTATTTTTCAGTTCCCTGTGGGCTGGCCGAGAAAAGATATGCAGCTCAGAGGGCTGAAGGAGATTATTTGTTTAGCTTTTGCTGGCCGGTATGGATGCACCTCCCTGAAGGCAGCAGCATTCAGCCACCCTCATTCCCAGTATTGACTGGTGTACCAGGCAGGAGCTGCTGGTCTCGCAGACAGGAGCTGTTTGGTGCTCAGTGCTTCAAACACCTATTTACAGAGGTTTTACATAACTTAGGAGCATAACAGAGCTGTTTGCTAAAAGCCCGGGGTGCTCTGAACCTGGTGCTGGCTCCAGCTTGGTGGGAGTGGCTCTGCTGGACACAGGAAAAACAGAGAAAGCAGCCAAGTGTTATATGGCTCCCCAAACCCTTGTTTATAAGTCGGTGCTAAACCTCTGTTGTACTGCAGATTCTTCCTCTGAGAGTATCCAAATGTGTCGTTAGCACACCGAATCACAGGAGCCAAATTTCATCAGCAGGTTTGTGGCTGAAGCAGTTTTTTATGTGTGTAATTTTTTCCGTATGGATGGGACTTTAGAGCAGGACACAAGCCGTTAAAAGGGAGAAAATCAAACTTTGGCTTAATTACATCTCTCACCTATGGACATACATAATTTTAAGAAAAAACTGATTGAGCTGTTGAGAAAATGCAAGGCTGGTGTTCATCAGTTTACAGAGACAGATATTTCATTAATGCCAGCATTCCAAAGACCTGGACAAGACTGCAGCCCTTTGGTGCAGAGTGCCCTGCAAATGCAAGGTATGAGACTGCTCCTGTCTCCAGGAATTTGCCTTCTCTGCTCATAACCTGCAATGAGGGAGGATATCCTCCTGCCTGAGGCATTGCAAAGGGCTAACTGGAAAGCTGAAAGCAGAACTCAGTTCTCCAGCCCAGTAACTTGCATGATGAGCTTCGCTCTGGATTGGTTACTGTTTTCCCACAGCAGTGCTCTGCTGCACTAATTGGGATTAGGTCCCCATTGCACTTAATGCTTCCTGAGCACAGAGGAGGAAGCAAACTCTGTCATGAAAAGCTCGACAGTTGTAGCTGCTTAATTGATGGGGTTATTTTAAATCCAGTCAGTTAAATTGCTACGGTCACCCTTTATTATAGCCTAGGCAATTTTATTTCAAGTTAGCTTTAATCAATTAGGAATTGATTTTAGCTAAGTCAGTATAAGAACATCTGATTTGGTTTAACAAAATTGGTTTTAGAGAAGTGAAATGGGTTCAGATTCAGCATGAGCCCAAAGAAGGCTTGCTTTCTCTTTTTGCCTGCTAATGATCAGGTAGAGTATATCCTAGTAAAACCCCAGATCCTGCACAGCCTCAGCAGATCCTATCCAAATCTTAAGCCCTGGCAAAATAAAACATACAGAAGGGCAGATAATGATGGTTGCCTGACTGAAGGACTCTCTTCAGCAACTTGTACATGTGTACAAGCACATCCTCATGCTGACTGCACTGGCCAGTGGAGGAGCTTTGGGAGCAGCAAGCAAGATGCAAGTTATGAACTTGCCCAGACTGCAGCCCCCAGGCCACTGAGGCAGTAAACCATCTTGGTCTTCTACTATGTGCTTTTAATACACTTGTTTTCTGCCAGTTTAGTGTTTTGAAGAGGTTTGCAAAGATGGCTGAAGAGCTGAAGGTATGGCAAGAAAAGTGGCTGGGAGCAGGTGGAGGTAGGAAGACGAAGCAGCCAGTTCTGCTTCTTGGCAGAGGTGTGGTGCTGTACTGTGAAAATGGAAATCCCACGAGAACTGGGAATTATCAATGCAGAATTTTGAGATGTGACAATTGCTGATGATGTCTTGCCTTCAGGGCTATGAAACATTTGCTAGGTTTTATGACCCTTTTGATATTTTTTTCTCCAAATAATTATTCTGATATTTTTACCATACTGTAAATCAATACTATGTTTAAAAAAACCTATCTTGTTCTCTTCAATTTGCTGTTGTTGTTTTTATCATGATTGTTATGAGTTCTCATATAGGAACTCTTTTTCACTGAATGTTGGAATCTTTCATTTCTGTTCTCATAAATGGTAAGAATAAAGCTACAACAGTCAAGGACCCACTATTTCTGGTACTATCAGAAGAAAAAAAGTGGTATTTCTGCCTAGGACTTGTTTATTTTGTACCAGAGCAGCTCCCATGCTTGACTTCTTCTGTAGATACAAGTAGTGTTAATGAGGTGTTAATGTGTACGTAGGCGATGAAGACATAGATTTGCCTTTGATCAGTTGGTGTTATTTCCTTTTTTTCTTCCTTTTTTTTTTCCTAACCTCGAAAAGCTGTTTGCACAATGAAAGCCTTTTGACTTAACAGAAATTTCTCCAGGAGCTGAAAGAACTTCTGAAAACAATGTCTAGTGAATCTCCCACTGACTGCAGTGGGGTCAGTATTGTTCCTTTGATTACAACTGTTTGAAGAGCAAAAACATACTCCCAAGGGTTTGCCTACATGCAGTGTTCTTACTGCTTTACATATAGGCTTGAAACTACTATATTGAAAGCAGTATATAAACCCTGGCACAATGAAGTTATGCTATTATCAGGAAGTTATGCTGATCTTGCTTGATCCCACAAATGCAGAGCAGATCACAGTGTTTCCCTCTCTGTATTAGTATCATAACTTCAATATTTTTTTAAAAAAATGCACCCCTAAGGAGCTAACTTGGCATAGAAACTGAGTATGTTAGTTTCTTGGTTGATAATTATTAACACACACGCAAAAATGAAAGCAAGGCATTTAAAGTGAGAAAGCTCCAGAAAGCAGAAAAATTATGCTTTCATCTTATTGATGTGGGCTTCCTTATCCTGTCGCCTTTGTTATCTCTTACTCACTCCTGCTGACCTAAAGCAGCATCACCTTCTGTTTCTCTGAGTCTCATGAAAGAAACAATTGACTGGGAGGGAAGTTGAAAAGGTGTCCAGTTCAATGCTCATGTCTCCTTCCTCACACTCTCTAGGCATCCTCTTGGGACTCTGAGGCCTGGCACAATCCCGCTCTCAAGTGGAAGACTGTGGGTTTCTGCACATGTCTCTCTTGGGGCATCCCATTTGCTGCAGTCATGCCTTACGAGCGGCCAAGAACACTCCCTCCTGTCCCAGGTGCTGCCCAGCCAAGCCAGCAGCCGGGTCCTGCCCTCTGCACAGCAGCCTGGGCCGTGGTGTTGGCCTGGCCACACACGGCAGAAGGGAGGCGTGGAGCTCCCAGCAGGAGACAATGGCACGGCTGCAGCAGCCAGCGTGCTGGCACTGAGGCTGGCGGAGGGCTGAACGCAGGAGATTTCCTCAGAAGTGAAGCTCACATGGAAAAGGAAGGAAAGTGAAGTGAGAAAAAGGAGCTGGGAAAGATGTATGCTCCAAGAAAACCGTGATGCCGGCTGGAGGAAGCAGCCCACTAGCACAAATTGGCAACCCAGTCAAAACTGTATAAAAAGTTCCAGGAGCAGCTGGAGGCTCCCAGTGATGATGACTCTGTAGCTTTCCCTCCTGGCTCTCTACCTTTTCCTCCTGGCTGGGGTGTCATTCTCAATTCAGTTTTCTCCCACAGGCCACATGGCAGGAAGAGGAATCAGGCTTGAAACAAGGAAAATTTATTTAAATCAGCCAAACTGGGCTCCTGTTCCAAACCCTGCTCTAGAGGATGTCTGTCTCTCCCTTGTAACTATAGAAAACCCTGGTTTGATTATCCTCGCCAGACTTCAGTCAACCTTTGGAAGTGCTTCTCAATCTCCTTTCTCCTAACTCACCCGAGAATGAGGTAGGAAGGCAGGAGAGGTGGCTCATTGCATAAAGCTATGTCCAAGGGTTGTGAAGATGTAGAGCAGCTGGAGGACTGGGTCCCAACCTGCTGGGTCCAGGGGTTTCTGCCTCATCTGCCTGTGATGACTCCAATTCTACCTGTTTGTGTTTGGAGGAATACACTAACTCCTGAAGTAGAAGAGGGAAAGTGTAAACATACTAGCAAAGAAGAGGTATAGCAAACTATGCACAACTTCCTGTATAGGTCTTATTTATTAAGTTTGTTACCTGAACCTAAGCAAGCCTGTTGCAGCAGAGGTAAAGCGTGGCCCTGGAAGCATTTGCTGTTTCATACATAAGCAATGGCTTCTATTTCTTCCTCCCCCACTCCAGTTTATGTTTTGCTGTCCCAGTTGGAGTTTAGTGTGCTTTGCAGTTTCCTCTGTTTTTCTTTTTGAGTGTGTTTTGATTTTTTCATATTGAGGTCTCTGCCGACAAAAGGTGCCAGCCCATTTAACAGCTGCCGGGAGACAAGTGCTCAATGGATGCAAACAGCACGGCACTGTCGGAGGCCAGACGAGACATCCTTTGGGCCAGCAAGCACCATGTGTCCTTGGCCTCTGTGTCCATTTACCCCTTCAGCTGGGCTGCTTAAAGCACATCGTGGATGATGCTGATTTTTGGAACGGGAGCTTATTGCTTTGGGTGTGAAAGCATGCTGTATGTTTTCACACCTGAAAGCTCTTCAAGGAGAGATCCGAGATCTTTGCTTTTATGCGCATACATTGAACTTTCTTTGACTGTCTTCAGACTATTTTTTTTGTTTTACCACATATGGTGATTGCTTCCAATGTGTGCTTATAGAAACTGGAGGCATTTACATTCCTAGTTTAGGGAAGACTTGACAGATATTTGATTTGAGTTGGTTTGTTATTTCTAGTTCTGGCTTATTGCAATCACAGTGTCTACTGATGTATCTCTATTGATTGCAGATAGACATCCTGAGGGATAATTCTGTCTTCCCTTTCATTTAAAAAGGAGAAGAAAAGGCATGTCTCCAGCCCTTCTAGTTGTGAAGACAGACACATATAAGTAACACAGGCTGTTTGATGAGACTTAAAGTGTGTCACTTTTAAAAAGTCATCATTTATTCACCCTGATGTCTCTGTCCTTCTTTGAGCTACCCACAACACTAGTGTGCAGAATTGTGCTGTAAAGGCTGCAGAAAATAAGTACCTGTAATTTTTTCAGTTAAGAAAAGCAAGAAGGTGCTGAAGTGAAACCATGAAGGACACCTAATCTGAATTCAAAACTCTGCCAACTCTAAAGCAAAATTACGCCTGACACCCCCTACTCCTACTCTCTTATTTCTGTCCAGCCAGGCAAACTCCATCTGAGCCCTGGGCTTACGAGGTTTGGTATAGTTTCTCTGAGCCTTGTTCAAAGAAGAAACAAGGAAATTTGGTTTATATTTGCATCTCTAGAGCGCTGGAGTCTCAGGGAGTTTCTCTGGCAGCCCAGATGTTGTTCCTGGTAGAGAAAGGCCCTGACCATGTCCCATTATCTGAGTAGTGCAGGGGCGAAGGACAGATATGATTATCTGCTGGCACTAAAGATCTTGCTTCCATCATTATAGAAACTCAATCAAAGAGCCCACTTCAGTCCTTCAGCACTGCATTCTCTTGTTTGACATACCTGGGCTGCTGCTCTGACTTTCCTTTGGGACACTGCAGGGTTTGACTGCTCTGAAAACGAAGGTAGCTTGTACAGGTAAGAGTGGGCCAGAGTAAAATCCTTGAGCCTTGGTAGCAGCAGCAGTGCAGCTCCTGTAGCAGGACACCTGGCACAGGTGAGTAGCTCAGGAGTTCACCTCTGGCCTCTCCGTTGCACGTTGCCTAATCATTTGTGGGGGTCTCCAATGTATTGCCCCATGCCTCCACATTTAAAGCCAGCATGTCCAAGTTCTCCAAGTCATTGAGGATTCCCACAAATGCAGGGCTCTGTCTCAGAGGATGAGAAGACAGTGAGTCTTCACCTTTTTTTCACCTCTTTCCTATAGCTCCTAGAAGTGAAAATGAGGCTAGGAGAAATGGCAAACATCCTACTCCAAGCCTTAAAAATTTGTGGTTGCGGGGGTACAAATCTTTTAAAGCAACATGCTTGCTCAATTTCGTTTAATGAATTGATCTGATGGCTTGTGTTCCTGTGCAGCCACTGCCTCTCTAGCTCATTTAGATTTTCTTCCTCCCTCTAAGCTCCAGAATTTAGACCTTTCTCATCAAACTACATGTCTGTTGGAAGGAGATCTCTGCTCATTCCTGCCAAATGAGAGAAAATCAAAGTCCGTGCTGAGGAGCAGTAAAAGAGCAATGAGCTACCTGGAATTGCATCAGGAGCTCCTTCTTTATTAGACCATGTTAAGTGCTACATCAGTGAAACAAGTAGCTGAGCCTGTTCAAAAGCCTATGAATTCTTTCTTGCATTAAGTTAATTAGTGAGAAATGAAACAAGAAGCTAGTGCATGAAAGAAAAGGATTAGGCATCTTGTATCTTAGTAGCTCAGTGGAATTGCAAGGAAAAGGGATCCGACTTGTCACTGATAAGAAATAAGTGTTTCATCCCTGTTTCAATTTTGAGCAAAATTTGGTGTGTTTTACCTGCTGATGGACAGAGAACATTCAGCTGCTGAAGAGAATGTGATAACAGATAATCCAGGGAAATTTGTGTGACCAGTTAGTGCTTGAGCACAGCCCTGTCTGAACCACTTCCTACTGGCTGAGAGGCACCATCTAATTCCCTTCTGCTCTCACTCTAACTGGCTGATACAGGGAGTGGGAAACTCAGAGAACACGCTCACTCCTCCCCAGCACTTAGCAGCACCAGGAAAATAAGGCAAGCAGATGGGAGTCAATGTATCATCCAAATGAAATCCCACCCTTTATGACAATGTGCCAGCTGAAGAGGAGACAAGATCCTTATTGGTGTCCTTTGCCATAGATAGCAAATGTGATTTTTTTGGCTCAAGGACAGCAATGAGTGCTTTGCTTTTTTCCTACTTTGGGTGCCTGTCATCTTGGCCAGGTGGTCTTTGAAGCTTGGGACATGCAGAAGCATGAGACTTTCCAGAGAAAGCTCCAGATGCCCTTGGCAAACTTGCTTCTCCTAAATCCTGCTTTCCTGCTGTGTCTGTGGCTGGGGCTGAAATTTTCACAGAAAAACTAGCAGGGTAGTTAAGAAAAATAATAACAGGCTCTTGAGCTGTATTTTATGTGGACAAGATGTATTTCCATCTGGAGTTGGGGTGGCAGCTTTTCCTTGCCTTGCTGACACACTTCATGTTGTCATGAACAAAACTTGCTTTTAATGGGTATTGGGATCCCTTTTCCTTTCATGTGTTTCAATTGTGACATTTGGAAATATTACTCAGGAAATCTCTCGCCATCTGGGGTTCCAGCAGCCTCAGCACCTGCACCGCTGACGCACCCTTGTCTCTCTCAAGAGTAAGCCCATCTCTCCCCCTGCAGCTGTCCCCTTCAGGCTCTCTGCCTGTCTGTCTGCAGCTTCCCCAACAGAAACCAGCTTACGGATCCTGGCCAGTCCTTTTTGCCAGCCTATAAGTGTTATAGATTTCTCTATTTGCTCAGTTTCCATTACTTGGCATGAAGTCAGGAACATTCCTGCAACATTTGAGGAGGTACAGATTTACCTGGAAGCTTCCCCACCTGCTCATAGGGAGCAAGACATCACTTATCTTCAAAACTCACACGACAAATACTTCTTCAGTCTGAGTTTTGAAGAGGGCAGCTTAGGGCTGCCTCTTCCCTTTCTCAGCTACAATGTAGCCTCACTATGCCCATACAAAAGCTCTTACCCTCAGCTCCAGGATCACCTCTGCTTTGCTCTGCATCTCCATCAGCAGCAAGCAGCCTGTTGAGCAACCCTCTTCTTCCACTTCATCCTCTGCAAGGTCAGGCGAGGGTGGCTAGGAGGAAGTTCTTTTGCCACCTGTGGAAGAGCACTGCTGATCTCTTCTCAGGGGTGAGGGTGGAGCTGAGGTCATCCCACCAGGTACAACTGCACACTCATGCACGTCTGCTAACCTGAGCAGCCTGCTAGGACTTTTACTCACTGTGGTAGCTTCCTGGTCTAGCTAAGCTCTGAAGGGCTTGTTATCTGCTCCAAAATAAAGCTGGGGTCTGGAAGGAAGTCTTTACTAGCTGTGCTACTAGATCTGCACTCAGGGTCTCAAGCAGGGTAAGCTAAGAGACTAAAAGTGAGTAGGTGGGTACGTGCAATTTTAAGTTTTATACATACTCATAATTATATGCACTATACTTTATATTTATATACCTATATAGTTATATGCATGCATTTTTAAAATATTTATGCACAGTTTCTGAGGGGAACTATGAGTGTATCACTCAGAAACCATCCAAATTATAACACTGCAGTAGAAAGCTGGATCAGCTCTATGGAAGCCAACGGAAGAATGAATCAGATTAATGTGCCATTTTACTTGGGTAAAGAAGGATATTTACATGAAGTACAGCATTTCAAAATGGTCAAGGGTGCTTTTAAGTCTGTGAAACATTGTTGTTTAAATATATGTGTAAAATTTACTTTTTTAGCTGGTAAGACAGTTGCTAGAGAGTTTACCAGCATGAGTGGTCTTTTCCAAATTAATTTTACACTTTAGTTAGAGTAAGGACTGTACTGCTAGAAGACAGAGAGAATATGGAAAGAGTGTTAAGTTCATTCCAGTTCTAGGTTTCACAGGTAGGTATCATATGTTGAAAGGGTGGACATATTATAAGAGTCCTAAGTACAGCTAGCTATTCCATCTAGCTAGGGAATTTATGTAAAATCATTGACCTTGATCTGAGGATAGACCTCTTTAACACAATCAATACAGGTGCAATCAGATAAGAACATTCTACTGTTTTATTAAAGTGCATCTAATTCAAAACTCAATAACTCTCACAAATCCTTAATCAGAGAAGACATCCTGGGAGGTATTTAGGTGAGTGATCTTATAACTTTTGCTCTCTCCTTGTTAGGATGGCATTTTACAAATAGACATGTCTGTTTCCTCCTTACCCAGCCTGCTATAATTCTTCCACTATACAGTTGTGTTGATCATCATGCATTTATCAAGTATTTTTTGCCTCCATTTATTTAGAGAGACTGGGTCAAGTGACAGCTTCTGTTTACCCCGTCCCCCTGCATCACTGTGGCCGAGCATACAAATGCAAATAGGGCTTGTTTGCTGGCAGGATGGGTCCTGTGTTCTAGTCCCTGCCTAGATGTGTTACACTATAGGAGGTGTGGTGTTAATGCATGCTCTCTAGCTCAGGCTGGCCAGGGATAATGACAGAAAACAGCCCATGTGCAGCATTATGTGATAGTTTAAGCAGAATGAAAGCCAAAGGCAATGACTGTATTTTTAGAAATTATTTTAGATCAAAATGATGCATAGTGAATAAGACAAAATAACCACATGGTAGAGAGCTCTGAGAGCACTGCTTACAGTGAGGTAATTATTATTCCTTCCAGGTGAACCTCAGCACGTTCCTCGATAATGCAAAACAAATTGTAATTTGGAGCAATTGAGCTGAAGGCAGATTTCTTTTTAGCCATTTAAGTTCATATATGGCAGACTGAGGGGATCAGGTCTTTAGTGTAAGTGTGAATGGCTACACATGCTTAACTAGACCCCTGGTTCCCTGCATTCGCAAAACAGCACTTAGCCAGTCCATACAATAAAATAAGAAAAAAAAAACAAATTGGTTTGTAACTATGTACAGCACAGAGAGGCTCAAGAGACTGCAGCACTGCAACAGTGTCCTTAACATATGTGTCCAATGAAAACAGAGGATGTCTGGATTGCGGCTCCTCACAGTCAGGAGACTTCTGGTGGTGATTCTGGACCCTTTACTCAGGGGACTCAAGTCTGATTTATCAGATTTCACATGACANTCCCTTTACTCACTCAGACTTCATCCTAGTTATTTGGAAATTTTATAATTTTTATATTATGAAAAATTACTGTGCAGACATTTTGCATCTTCCTCAGCCATCTTTCTCACTCTGTTTCTACCTCAGTTGTTTTAATCAAGATAGTGCCTACAAAGGACAGAACCACCAAGTTCCAATTCCCCCACGCACAAGCTCACCAACATCTGTGCTTTCCAGGAGCAGAATTCTGTGTCTCCTATTCAAGGTGGGCCAAAGTAATATCTCCTGTGGTAGAAACAGGATTTGAAAGGGGGTGGACTGAGCTAGTTGGTTGTGTTCTGCTCAAGTTCTGCTGAGAATAACTCAGCTATCATCTTTCTCTAGCAGGGAATGTGGCCTGGGCCATCTTTTTCTGTTCTGAGGAGACAGATTGAAAGACAGAATAGTGAACAACAGAGAGCCAGGCCACAAACTGTTTTGGTGATGCTGCTAGAGCTGAGGGCAGCAGAAGGAAAGAGCTGGTCCTTCCTACCCAGCCAACACAGTAGCAGTTGGCATCGTGGACGTTCTGGCCTTCCCTTCTGTTTGCACCAAAAGCATGGATTTCCAGGGCTATGGTGTAGGCAAAGCAGAGCTTATAGTTACTTTGCTGTTTCTGGCTGCCTGTTAACTTATATGGCTTTCTTTTTGGCTTGTGCTTCATCCCTACAGTCTCCATTGTCCTCCATGTCCAGAAGTGTGCTTGCTCCATGCAATGATGAGAACTCAGTGATTCCTGAGGCACTGCAATACCTCTCAGATACAGCATGATCCTGTGTTGTCTTATCTTGGGGCCCGAGATCATTGAAGCATTAGCACTGCACAGTGCAAGACCTAGTCACCTTGTCATTAACATCATCTTCTCCAAAATGCCAGGGTGATTTATCAGATTTCACATGACAACTGGAATTAAATTCCTGATGAAAGTGCTGTGTATTTGTGTTGGGGTTCTTTGGTGTTTTGTTTGTTTATTTGTTTTAAATTACTGAGCTTTTGATTAAGCTCAAGTATCTCTTTAAAGCACAATTTTTAAAGAAGGTGTGCTGGACAGTGGAATGGTTAGATGCAAAAGCATGCTAAGTATCTTGGCCTTTGCCACAAAAAGCGTTGCTGATTCAAGACATTACATAAAAACTTCTGCAGCACTGCAATCTCTCGGTTGTTACTATAGCTAGCCTTTGCACTCTTCTTCTGCAAGGCAAAATAATACCCTCTTTTATTTTTGTAATCAGAATTTATATCATATCATCTCTGAAAGGTGTTTCCTGTATGTTTCAGCATTGATAAATGCAGCCCCCATCACCAGTGGAACAGAAATAAAATTAAAAATTATCTCTGCACACTTCTGTGTTCTGGGCCTGCAGTTCAGGCAGCCTCATTTTGAAGAGCTTGGGGAGGGGGAGAAGCTATTGTATGGATGTGCACAACACTTTAGATGAAGAGTTATAGATGAAAAGGCTATTTCTTAATGCTAAGGAGAGAAAAAACAGAAAGAAACAGAAAAACTGTCCAGATGCTGCATTATATCCACAATGATATGTAACTATTCTGTATTAATGAAATAAAGCCATAGGCTCCGAGTAATTTTGTGCTTTTTCCTGATGTGTTGGGCTCTGAAGGATTTCCACCCCCAATGGAAAATGAGGATACAAGAGACCTAATTAAAAATGGGAGCTTGAGGAACACAACAAGACTTTAAACTCTTCTACTTAATGGAATTTGTGGTGGTGCTAAAATAGTGTTCCCCCATGTCATTCTAACATGAAAAACATTACTGAATATTCGATTTTATTGTGGAACAAATTATAGTAATAATGAGTCTTTGAGAGAAAAAAAAGTGCTCAGAATGGTATAATCTCATTTGAAATGTGCCTGTGCAAAATAGAGCAGATACACAAAATGTTGTGGTTACTTCACCAAGAGCCTGTTATTTTATGAGCTGCATGCCTTTTCAGTGCAGTGCTCAACACTCACCATTTGCCTGTTTCAACCCCACTCTTACTGCAAACTCCTTTCTTTATGCAATTTGGGCATTGGGAATGTATGAACTGCCAGGTTTCAGATCCTACTCAGCAATCCAAAACTGCAAGGTCAGGTATCAGTGGGCAGAAAATCCTCCCTGTCTTTCCAGCTGATTCTCAGACATGATGGCAACAAAGACTGATCACTTGCAGTCAAAATGTGAACAGAGAAGCAACCACTTATGCTGGATTTGTTAAACTAATTAATTTAATTTCCCATACTTTTATAAAAATGACTGAACTCCAGGCAAGAGAGCAAGGAAGACACACCAGAGGTGAATGGACCTAGAGGCATTAATTTTTTTTTTTTTAGGTTATCAATACACCTATTGCTGAAGTGGGTACCATCAAAAGAGATGTCTCCTGCTACCTTTTGCTTTTACTGTTGCTCTGATTTTAGAAAAGTTGATGAGAAAACAGCTCCAGCTCACTTGAGGATGAGATGAAGAGAGACCAAGCTTCCAAAATCCAGCTCTGGCAAGGACACTCTTTATACCCTTGACAAAAACCTTCCTTTGACTTCTTCCTTGGTAAAATGAAAATAACACTGTGCTTGCAAGATTTATTATCAGGCATATGTCAAGGAAGATAGGAGGCACTTTGGTGCACAGTGGGGTCAACAGGAAAATTTTCAGTCATTCCAGTAGGTCAGGTCATATTGTCAGTATGGGAAGCTGTAAAGTAAGTTTTCTTGTCCAAAGGAGACCGATGGATTACTTGGGACATTCTCTAGGAAGCAAAGGGGTGGTTGTCCTGTCACATCTTCTCAGTAGCAATGACTTTCAAGGTTTCATGGGAAACTTCTCCAGAGGAATGTGCTGAATTTATGTACAGAATTTATATGCTCTATACATTGTTTTACCTTGGAACTTTTTCTTCAGCAGACACTGCCCACTTTCCAGAATGTCTTGGCCCTTTTAGATGTCTGCAGTTATGACTTGAGGAAGGTGTGTGTAATTATGACTAGAGGAACGCAGGGGTGGGGGGAGAACTACTTTTTGCCCTCATGAATTCTTTGTCATATTTCCTCTATGATGGTCTTTACCAGAGAATATCTCCAGAAAACTCCAAGGTGAATCTGGCTCAACTTTTGCAAATTTCTGTGTGCATCTTCAGCATTAGGACTATTTTTCTTTTGCTGGTTATGAATGAAGATTCTCAGATTCCCTGAAGACCATAGCTCAAAAAAAAAACCACCCTAAAAAAAAGAAGAACTAAAAAAAACCAAACCAAACAAAAAGAAAAAAAACAAACAAACAAACAAAAAAAAAACAACCAAAAAAATCACTGAGTTTTTCTTAGCACTAGAGGATAATTTTGTTTTTCTGTCTTTTAAAATCATAAGTGTGTCTGTGTCTTTTACAGTTTGGGTCACATAGTTGAACATGCATTTAGACATCGCAGCAGGGATACAATTTTTTTGCAGATGTTATTAAGGTGAATTTTACTTTATCTTATGAGCCAGAGATTGTTCTCAATGTCACTAACTTAATGACGAATGTGAATGGTGAATGTCAAATGAAAGATTGTTTTGTTATAGCTGGCTTGGCTTATTTTTATAAAAGCATCTAAAAAATAAAAATCAAGAAAGATGTAAGTATGCACTCCTTTCCTCTGGATGCATCATATAAGCTCTTTGCACTCTGTTGAGTGATTAAATTAAAATTACTTGGGCCAAGGAAGATGTGAAATGGATATTTGTCACTGAGCAAGCCCATTGAAATGACTGCTTCACACAGCCAGCAGCATGATGTTTAAACGGAGTTTGTTTTGGAGCATGGCTCACTCTGGGGCAGGTTTGCTCACATAAGCTACACACAAATGTAGGCTAAAGAAAACAACAAATGTGAGCTGTCAGGAGATCTTATTAAGAATTTGCAGAAGAGCTTACTCTTAAATAGGATGGAGAAAGGAAATATCTCACAATCAAAGGCTTCACTATCTTCACTGTTAGCCATTGTCCCAACCAAAAATGTAGGACACATTTAATATAATCTCACTGTAAAATGTAATCAGACTGTCTCAGGGATATCTTATGCTACTCTGCTAGTCAACAATCAAGTGTGGTCAAGGACAGTCAAATTGTTTTATTGTACATAACTTGGCAAAGGCTAAGGAAAAACGTGTATGAATTTAATGGCTCAAGGCTTTTATTACTTTCCCAATAGGTGATTTTTAAAATGTACTTCCTTTCCTTCATGTCAAATGCAAAGGGAAATGGATGGCCTTAAATATCATAAGTTGGAGAGAGAAAGAACAGCATTCCTCTGATGTGAGCCTGAAAATTGGTCTAAAGAGGACCTGAAGATCAGCAAAGAATGTCCTAGAAGACTCAGGACATCTGTAAAGTGTGACACTACAGGACACATGTCAATTCATGTTCAACAGACCTGCTATTAGAGGACAGGCTCATGGAAATTTCAGTAACCACGCAACTGAGGAAAGACTCCTGCTCTGCTGCTGTAGAGGTACTATAGATGTCCTGTCCACCTCATTTAACCTTCCTTTAATAGAGAGAAGTCCACAGGGAATGAATGAGGTAAACAAGGGATTTGCATGATTCATGTATGAGAATGAGAACAAATAATTTGATTTGGGAGAGAAGTAACAAGCTTGGGGAAATGCATTCCTATTCTGTAGAACTGAAGTTTATTTCCTGAATCATCATCAGATTGAGGATATACGAAGCAAGCCAGAATTGGTTTTTTCCCATTGATTAAAAAGGCCAGGTTACAATGTTACTAAAGTGAAACTTCAGTGAGTGATTTAATCTTTATTACTATGCTGCTAGCACAATAGAAATAGTGTTGATCCTAGATTTGGAAATAATTATACACTGACCAATATCCTGCACATTCAAAGCATTTATAAATGTTCTCTTTCATGTATGTCAGGTAGCCATACTGGTAGTAGCTAGAACAATTCTTTTGTCAACCCACAGCAGTGTCCCCAAGTGTAGAGATTATTTTGTTGATTTGAGATGGTATGGAGCATGACTAGCTGGAGTACAACTACCCAAAGTATGGTTTAAACAGGATGTCATAGCTGGTATGTTTCAACTCCTGCATAAGTGCTACACAGTCTGTGAACTGTGAACAACCAAAACTTGATTTTAATTTCTGTCACAAAAAGGCACAGCTCTGGTGCCCAGCCTTAAACAAGATTTGCCATTGAGTCAGTGTTGGTCAAAAAGGCAGAGCTCCTCCAGTTACAACATGACCTGCAGAAACATCCCAGCTTTTTCAAAGACAGTTCGATCTTTGACCAAACTCTGTGCATCTTGTAAAACTTGACAGGATCATGTTGAAGAGGCTTTAATGCAGGATTTTTTGGAAGTGACCATTGACTTCAGAATATTCACAGATATGTGAGGTAGGCTGGCTGATTCTGTCAGGAGATTTGTCCTGGGGGCACTGGTGGAGATATTTCTTCTAGTGGGAACAGACAGGAACATTGAATTTGTAGCCCAGTTTTATTTTTTTCTAGATTATCTCTGATTTTTATCATGAGCTTGGCATCTTTCACATGGTTTTCATAAATTTATACCGCGCAGTTAAAGATCTTTGAGGAGTGTAAGTTTAAAGTAGAATTGAAATATTTTAAAGGACTTTATAATGACACACTGGAAGCACAGAAAATCCCTTGATAGCCTAAATGGATGGAAACATTTTTTAGAGTACAAATGAATTAGAGATTAATTCATGGCACCTTTTACAGACTTGGGGAATTCTATGTGTTGGAAATAGTTCTGCAGCAGAGGCAATCTGCTGGACAGTAGAAATGTCCCCTCAGCATCTCCTCAATCCCCAGCATGAGTTTTTAGGGGAAGGAATCTTTCTTCCTTCACTGTCCACCCCATTGCAGCCTTTTTATGGTCAAAGAGGTTGAAGAAGTTGAAGGGCATTCTGCTGTGTACTGCGAGTTATGGAAAACGTGTCATAATAAGTATTCAGCACCCAGGAAAAAGAGTGGTTCTAGACAAAAAATAGCTTCATACAGCTGGTCATGTAAAGAGGGTTCAGGATTATGCATCTGCTGGGACCAAAATGGCCAAAATGCCCCATTGTAGTTAGAGGCAGGAAAGCTTCCTATACCCTTAGATGCCCACTGAAATGAAATTAGGACTTGGAATCAGGTTTGCATCTTTTGTTTGAAAGAACAACTTGTAGTAAACAGGATAATTTTAGAATCAAAAAGAACCTCTATAAGGTGTCATTTCTGGAGAATCTTCAAGTGTTCTCCATTCTCCTCTTTATTTCTAACAGAAAGGACAGCAGGACTGGGGATGCAGGGATCATTCAGATACCTCCTCTTCCTCCAAATGATTAGCAAAAGCTGAAATTGGTATTTCTCCTAGAAAATAATATTTTTATTTATGTATTTATTATTATGTCTGTAAAAGAACTCTGTGAAATAGCTCTTACCTTTCCCAGTGTTTCCTTTGACTGAACCAAATACATACTCTTGCAGAGGCTCCAGGCTGAGAAAGTCCATGTACTGCTGAGTTTTTAGGACATCGTGATGGGTTCACTTTTGTGGTAGCATAGCTTTGGCAAACACCCAAATTTCCATCCAGCGGCTCACTCATAACCCCTCTCAGTGGGGCATGGGGAGAAAATAGGATGAGAAAGCTCATTGGTCAACATAAAGACAGGGAGATTGCTCACCAGTTACTGTTGTATGCAATACAGACTTGACTTTGAGAAAGTTAATTTAATTTATTGCCAATTAGAATAGAATCTGGCAGTAAGACACAAAGAAATACAAAGATATATCCTCCCATCCCCTTCTCTTCTCTCCCCTCCCTTCTCTCCAGACTCCTGTACATGCTCCCCAGGGGGTGCAGGGGCAGGGGGGCAGTTATGGTCAGAACATAGAGGTTTAGTGATTTCTCTCTCCTGCTCTTTTCCTCTCACACTTTTCATGTGCTCTGATGTGGACTCTCCTTACAGTCTGCAGTCCCTCAGGAAATATCTATTGCTTTCTGGGCTCTCCATGGGCTGCAGTTCCTTCAGGTGTGCCTGCTCCTCCTCTGACCTTGATGTTCCCTCTGATGTTTCTCATTTCTTTTGAGAGTTCTCCTCTCTCTCTCTGTGCTACCTTATCACAGAGGCACCACCTGATGGGCTCAGCCTGTGCCCTGCCATGGGTCTGGTGGGGCCAGCTGGAGTTGGCTGTATCTGCCACAGGGCAGCTCCTCATCTCTTCACTCAGACTCACCCCTGTAGTCCTGCCTCTGCCAGCTACTTGCTGTGGACACTCTACACAACTTCACAGCTAGGAAAGTGAGGCAAATGATTGTCTGTTCTGACCAGGAAGCTTTGGAAAATGGACAGTTTTGCTCACTATGCTGTGACTATTCAAGACTTTATGATAAACAGGAGAGCTTTATTTTTTCTACTGGTAACTAGGTCTAATTGTTTTGACTGTCCTGTTCAATTCAAAGTATGCAATGACTCACCCAGCCTGCACCCCTCATCCTACTGTGTTCCAGGAGAGCTTTTGTTTGTCCTGGAGCCATGGGGACTTGGACAGGTGGCACATAGCTGGACTTCTTGGCATTCGCATCTGAAAGCATTCCCTGCTTTTCCTACTAAAAAAAGATACAGAGCTCTTTCCTAAAACTGTGTTGCCCAAGCACCTTGGGTGATTGCTGTAGATTCTTCATGAATACCACTTTCTGAGCACTAACCTTCTACCCAGACTGTGCTGGATCTATTTGAGCTGTGGAAGAACAACTGGCAGACAGCAGATAAAAGAGGTGAGGTGGGCATAGGAGGTCCTGCCTCACCATTTTCTTTGTGAAGATTAAAGGTACAAGAGTGTCAATCATCTTCTATGTAAAGGTCTGAAAAGGCTCTCAGAGTTCAGTATTTTTAGCTCTTTGACAGATTATCTCTTTTATTTTTAGAGGTAACAATAGCTCTTATGTTTAGAGGGAGACAAAAGCCTCATCAGTTTTGGAATTTCAAATGAACTCAATAAGGCATTGAGGAGATATTTTTTCCACAGGGACCTGAAGAGTTACGTAAAGAATGATGTGAAAAACAAGGGAAAACCTCCAGCTTAGGGGGTCTCTGTGCTCATGATATACAAATATAAGCAGCCTTGGCATGCTATGGAGCAGCTTGGGAGCTCACTGTGCCCCAGTCAACACAGGGCTGGGCTGAAGGCAGTCTCTGAGGCCACAGAGGGTTAGATGAGTCCAGCTGAAACCTCTCTTCTTGGGTTGGTCGAGTTAAAGGGCCACAACTGCCAGGCCTTACTGTGCCTGGGCTGACCACCTCTTACCAAGGGCTCGTGTAACTTGGACAGAAACCATACAGAGGGTCACCAGACCTCTGCTGCTTGAGGTCCTCAAGAGTGTTACTGCAGCTGGCAGAGTGGTCTTAGGAGGTCTCACATGTCCCACTCATAAACCAAAAAATGTAACTACATTTCTAGTTTGGTCAAAATCAAAAATCAGTATGAAGGTGTAGGAGATATTTGTTGAAATTCTTTCCTTTTTTCCCAGTCAAGACCTTGCTGAGGGGGTTTAATCTCCTTACTTTCCTCTAACACTCCATCTGCTCATTTTTTTATGCTTATCTCATCTAGGATTTGTTGTTGTTGTTGTTTTATTTGGAAGGCTATTCAGGGTGTTATTTGTTTGAATGTTTTCCCCTCTAGGACATGATAAACTCAACCACTTTCTTGCAGATTCCTTATAGCAGGAAACTGGATCTCCACCATGATGGTGCTTGGGAATGGAAGCACTTTTTTTTAAGTAAAAGCCTTTGTGTTGAAGATAAACTTCTGATGAAGCTCATTATTGATGCATGATGCTCATTCAGCAGATCCTGAGTGCATGAGTAAATTGAGTGGCTTCTCCAAGAGATAACAATTGGGACAGAGAGGACTGGGCACCTTGGAGTCCACTCAGGAACACTGCATTTTCATGTGGCATTTTGCTTTTCCTGTTTGGGGAATGCTTTTTGCAGGAACTCCATCTGTTTAGTTTTCCATCACTGAGTTACTACTGAAATCTGCCTTTGCACTTTCTATAACATGTAAAAGAGAAAGAAAGGAAGCATAAAGAGTTATATTGGAATTATACTGAGCACATTTCTTTTGAAACTATAATTTATAAAAATGAGTACATATAATTTTGCAATTATAAATATGTGAAATAAATGCATTAGTTAAGAAGTTAAGCTTTCAAAGGTGCTAATTATTAACCAAATGCCTTTTACAGTGTTTTAACGACTGCTTTTTCGCATCGCGTTAATATCCATTAACTATATTCATACTAGTATGCTAATATTGTGCAAAGCCATTAGTTAGCTACAAAGTCAATAATGGATGATACTGATTCAAAGCCTCCACTGCACTAAAAGATACACATAGGGGTTTTTTTGTAGAGTGGGAAAGTTAACCTGAGTTTTCACTTGGATATTGTCAATGAAGCTGTTTATACTGATAACACAGATGAATGTGGAGTCAGTTAATTGAGAGCCTATGAACAAAACGCTGGTCTGCCTCTGTCTACTTGAAAGTAGAAATTGGCTTCAAAGCGAATTGCCCTGCCTCCAGAGGAGGGCTCTGAATATTTCTCTTCATTTGTCATCTCAGCTGCCTTGCAGATAGAACTCCTTCATTAGTAATTTCTCATTAAGAAGTTTCAGTAACACTTCTTAGACAAGACGTTTTTAAGATAACTCTGGAATATTTCATTCGCTACATTACCTGAATGAATTTTCAGACAGTTTATCCTGTTATTCTTCCTCTCAAAAACATTCAAACATCTTTTGTCAAATCTCTCTCTAAGATGTAACCATTGTTTGGGTGGTGGATTGAACCAGGAATGGTATGTAGAGAAATTCTAGTTGAAGTTGCACTACATGTGTGCCACATTTTGCTCCTTGCTTTGGGAAAACTTTTATAAGTTTATTTGCAAGTAAAATATTTTATCATACTAATATCAGGAGTATTTTATGCTACTATTAAAACGTGTGCATTGTTTTAGAGGCTGGATTGTAAAACTAACCATATACCAACAGAAAGAAGAAGCCTCAGTGGTTGTCTCAGATATTAAGCATACAGATTTTAGTAATATGGTGTCTCTGTTTAAAAATTAATTTATTTAGCCACAATATCTATTCTAACATAAGAATTACAAAATGCAACTATTGAAAACTTTAATATGGAACACACACACACACACAGACATTTGGCTTCCAGCTTAGTATTTTTCATCTGCTTTGTCTTTTTTTGTAGGGTGTTAACTTCTGGGAATAAACTACTCTCGGCTGTAAAAATGAACCCTTAGCCCATGTGTTCATGAAATGGATTGAGTTCGCTGGGGTGCTGATTTACTGTAACTAGATGCAAGATTGATGTATCCAGGGGAAACCATTCCACGTATCTCATCTGTCTCTGGAACTACACCTTTAATCTCTTTACTAGATTTGATTGTTCTCTAACAAATCAACAAATACCTCTAGAGCAGGTGAGATTATTCTTTCAGTGAAAGACTCAGATGGGATGAGCAGAGTTATTGTGGACAGGACAGATTAAAATGTCTCAACTTAGTGTAAGCATCAGCAGAAATGGGTTTGGGGCAAAACTCCTTTGTCTTCTTATTCTTAGAGCAGAAGAATGCCACAGACGACAGGAAAAATAGAGTGGAATATAAGAGCCTGTGCTGTATCCTCTTCCTGTGATCCTGATGCTCTGTTTCTTTGTCCCCCTTCACACTGTGACGTGAATATTGACTTATGGTAGAATTTTCGCTGAGGGATGGATTTGGGGCTAGGAGGCCCCATAAGGAAGACAAAAGCATTATGCAGCACAATTAGAATGCTGAAGCCCAAAAGAACTCTGCAGAGAATCATGGAGTGATTCCTCACCAAAATGAACTAAATCAGAAGTAACTCCATTTAAATCAGGCAGATTAAAACCTATTTGGAGGAGATCAGAAGTGGACCCTGTGTGGGAAAACACAAAGCACTTTAGATAATTGCGTGGAGAGCAGGGAGCAGCAAAAAGTAATATCCTACCTGACAGAAATCTTGATAACCTGGAAAACTAGGTGAAAGCCAGGAATGTAAACATTCTGTCTTGAAAAAACAAAAAAACCTCCAGACATTCTCTTGACATTTAAGGAAGACTCGATCTCCTAATGAAATAAATACTAAAGAAGCCCTAAAATATCTGAATAGTGCTTGTGGGGATTCCCCAGAGAAGGAAGAGCATGTGTAAGAGCAATCCTCCTGTAGTTGCGGGGAGGAAGGGACTGCAGGCCTGAGAAGCCAGCCTGGAGGCATCAGAAAGAAGAACAATGATTACTTTTTGTTTCATCCCATGAAGTCAGCAGCCTGGAGTCAGCTCAGTTGATAAGAGGAGGGTTCTAGTAACACCAAGGTTGTGGGTTCAATCTCTGTATGGGCTATTTACTCAAAAGTTGGACTTAATGACCCCAGGGGTTCCCTTCTGACTCAGAATATTCTGTGAATCTGTGAAAAACTTTTTCACGAAAAAGGAGGATGGGTATTAATCTCCTGCAGATTGAGGAAATACTTTGGAAATGGAAGGAAAGTCTCCTGGGGTTTGGATTCTGGAAACAAATTCCTCTTCAAAAAAAAAAGACCCCTGAGTTGGGTTTAGTCCATGGTACTGCCATTTGGGGACCAACTGTAATCTGTTTAGGCCCATATTCTGCATTTACAAGTACTGGAATCAAATGCTGACAGCTCTCACTAGTGCATAATTAAATTCTTATTCCCGGTTGAAGCCATTGGCAAAACTTTCACTGACTTCAATAGTGCTGGATTAAGCTTTCACTGAATGTCATGAGAATCTGAAAAGCAAAATCAATCCAGACTTTGCAAACAGTCCCTTGCCTTTACTGTGGATTAAACCAAAACCATAAAGTAAAAAAACCGAAAAACTTTACCATGAATGAAATAAGAATAAGGAATCATATTGATATCCTCAATACTTTTCCAGAAGATAGACAGAGTCACTTGGGGGTCTACAGTGATAATAAGAATTGTGTAAGTACTGTGTAGAAAAAAATATTTCTTGGTTAGTCTGCTCTTTCTGGCACAATCCTTCTGGCAGAAATATATACATTTATCTTCTTGTAGCTCAAGAGCTCCTGGTGAGTAATTCCTGCTCTGCAGATGGTATATGATGTAGATGATTTTTCAAGTCCAATTTCAAACTGTAGTGCTGTGGTTTATCACAAAATGTTTTGCTGTAGTCTAATGGAAAGGACTCACAAGCCAGTTTACACTGTTAATTTTCCAAATAAATCCAGTTGCTTCCTAGGTGTATCCCTCATCATAAACTTGCAATTCAAAACCAGCGAGAAACAGGAATGTCTGGCTGTAGAGGAAGTTCTTCCCTTCCAAGCCCCATCTACACCATATGAGCCAAGGCTGCAGAAGTTTGGGAAACTGGTTAGACTGCAGAGATTTTTCTCTGGGAGAGTGATACAAAATAAGTATAATTCATCTTACAATACCCACTCCCCCCAAAAAAAAACCCAAAGCCAAAAAATACCCAACAAAACAAATCCAAAACAAATCCAATAGAACAGACTAACCTTATGTAGAAATAGCAAATGTATTCAGTCTATTAATAAACCACAGTTAGAGACGTGTGGAATGGAAGGTGACCTGAGTTTCCCTTGATGATTTAGGGGATTATTCTGGTGCTCACTGGATAGAAGCTTGTCAATAACTGCTGTTCCCAAACCTATGCTTTGTCACAGCAGTGACCTCTAGTCCTTGCTACAATTCTCTTAGGATCAGAAGGAAATTCTGATCAGAAGGAAATTCTACCAGGAGAGATGAAGAGTCCATTTCCTCAGAGATGCGAAGGCTGGGAGAAACAGTTCACCCCATTAACAGGAGTTAATGCTGCTGCTTTGCTGTTGTTACAGCGCTGTGAGAGGACTGGATTTTCCACTCTTACCAGCTGAACTATATCAGTAACACTCCATCCTTCAGTCCTGTCTTTGAGTTGTCAACATTTTTCTTTGGCTTTAGTAGTGACATAATGGGCTAAGTAGGGCTCAAGCCGATACTGCATTTCTAGGGGGGGAACCAGAATAGGACTGCAACTGCTGTGATCACTCATCAGCATGCCAGACCTGGACTGCCCTTCGCTGGCTATGGGCTTTCTCACCTGTCTCCCACTACCCCAATATTCCCAGCTCCCCATCTCTTGGATAGAGGGACTTGTCACCTTCTGTCTTAACCGCACCTCACTCTCCCTTTGCCTTCTGCTCCTGCCTGTCATGGTCCAAAGGTTCTGGGTACACAGCTACAGTATGCAAATATGGTTATGCTTTCTCACACCTCTCATAAAACAGTATCAGCGGTATTGTTGTTTATCAGTAATTTCTGATTACATCTGAAGCCTGAAAAACTTGTACCCAGTCAAAATGTTTTCACTTAGTGTGTTTTGCCTTCTGAGATATTTTATCCTTGCTTTTATTCCTATTACGTATCCACAGTTTTTTGGCAGGTCGGTTTTCTTTTTCAGAGTGTGTGAATTTTACCTATCAGATTGCACTGGAGAAGAAAACATTTATTTTAAAATGTTTATGGGAATAAAATAATAATGCTATTATCTACACTCTTGATTACCGGGATTATCTCATATATATTCAGATCCTCCAGATAGGCAGATTAAGTGATCAGAAGGTTCTTAGTGGGCCCCAGGCTCAGAGCATACACTAAAGAGGATCAAGCCTGCTTTAATTCATGTGCTGCTTTGCTAAAGCTTCTGCTCTTTCTCAGGAGAATTTCTGAAATATGTTATCTGGGGCCCAGTGCGGTCCCCGTTGAGTTGGGTAGTCAGTCTTTGGCTTTAATGGACAACGAACTGGGGCTGACTTGGAGCAATGATGTGTAAAGAAACGTATTTTGCTCATCTGGGTCCAGTGCCATCTCAGTCTTTCTCATGCGCTGGCAGACCTCGAGTATCTTGTTCTTACTTGCTTAATGTTGCTAACAAATGCCTCTAGAATCTAGTGAGCATGCCTCTTTGCAGCCATTCACAAATCCAAGGTGTTTGAGGGAGCATAGGAGAGGGCCAGCTGTATCCCTTAGTGAAAGAAAGAGAGTGGAACAAAGGCTTTTGCTAACTGATCGAACAATGTTTACGCAGGCCATGGGACTTGCTTATAAAGAAAGTTTCTGAGAAGCTGACATTTCTCCATGGCCCAGATAGCATGTAGCAATTTGAACAATGAATATAGGAAACCACCCTGCAAATATGATTTATCCACCAGCTTTTTTTTTAAAAAAGACATGATTGCTTTTTGACTAGAATATGTGCTCTGAATTGCTTAAGAATTTTGAGAAACTTCTTTTATAGAGCTTGAAAATACAATTACGTAGAGATGAAAGTCTCCTTTAGAATTAATGATGGGGACAGAACTGAAGTGACATCCATGTTGAAATGCCACTATCTTAAAATGTTCTTTTCCAGTTACTGTGTTTCTGAATGTGCCTGTGGCTCCCACTCTTTGTCATGTCTGCTAGCAAATATTGGAGCTAGAAGATGACAAGAAATGTGCAGCAGTGGAGAGTGTTATGGGATAGGAGTGAGCTTTTGACACTGAGTCTAAGGAAAAAGAAGTGGAAAGATCTTTTTACTTAAGAATATAAAATGACGTGAAAATTTGGGCTGATAAAAGAGAAGTAGAGAAGAATAGATGAATAGATAAAGTGCCTTGAAAGGAACAATGGGGTGGATGCAACAGTTGAGGAAGGGAGGTCCAGTGGATGTGGGAAAAACTTCCCTCTACCTCATAAACAGAGGTAGAAGACTTGAGTTTAAAATTCAAGAGTAGGAAATAATTGAAAAAGTGCTCTAGAAAGTTGAGGCAACCAAGAAGAAATGACAGTAGTGTGAGTTCAGTAGCAGTGTTTTGAAAAGATTAGGCTGTAGTGATTACATTGGGTAACATTCCTTTCCTCACTTCTCGTGTATCACAGGGAGGAGAGTAATCTCTCATTTATTTATAACTATCCCACGTGTGAGATCAAAGTAAGAGCTGGTTATGTTTGGCTCCAGAGTCCACCACAGGTATAGGATCCTGTAAGAAATCCTTACTTGTCAGGCCTCTAATTTTATGTTCTGACAACATTATGCCGTAGCAATAATCTCTGCTAAGACCCAGCGACCAACCCAGTAGCAATGCCAAGCTGCTCAGTTTAATTTGATCTTCCATGACCACTGGCTTTTGGTATAGGAACAATGCTGTGAAGCAGAGGTGCAGCATTTGTATGACTACACCTGCAGAGCGAAAACGCAGCCTTCCGAAATAGCTCGTGTCTGTCCTTTTGGTGATCTGCTTAATGACCTCGCCCAAATAAAAGGAGCATACCATCCAAAAATATTACAATGGAGGCAGAAAGAAGTGTGTTCTCCCAAGGACAAAGCTGAGAATCAGAAAAAAAAACAAACAAACCACTGTCAAGCAAAACTCCTCTTTCTGTTTTTAATTTCAGAAAGGCTAGTTTGGTAAAGCTTGGGCTGGTTGGCTTTCAAATGCAAATCCTCCAGGCTAGTTCAGGCAAACTTGATATCGTCTTTGACTCAGACTAGTTTCTTAAAATGCAGCAGGACCAAAAAAGGACTTGTGATTGAGGAGAACGCACATCCTTGGTGTCCTGGAAGCATGCCAGGGTATGAGATGATATTTCAGTCCTTTGCATTCCTAAGAATGTCCTTTTGTCCCATGAAAGGCTGACATCTTCCTGTGTCATAACGGAATGATGAGCCAGGGAGGGAGGTGTCTGTCTAACGAATCAGTCTGGTGACCAGCTAGCGGGCTGCTGGTAGGGAGATTGGCTGTTGCTTTTCTGGGCTCGCCAAGGAAGGGGTGTCAGTCTCTGGGGCTCATTCCTGTCCTCTGGCTGCCCTCTGTTGGCTGGCCCACCACGTCGGCAATGGACATGGCATCCCCCACGCGCAGTACTTGGAAGGCGTGGAGGCAAATGAAAAGGATGTTCAAAGGAAGTCATCACTTTGATTACAAAATCCTCTTTTTGTGTGTCCCTTAATGTGACATAAAGTGTTGCAGGTCTTTTTTTGTTGTTGTTTCTGTTTTTTCTCTTGCCAAACTCTGTATGGTTTAAGTTTAAAAGGATGATGACTACACAATTGGACTTTTGGAAAGCTGTGCTGGAAGCTGGAGACTGCTTTCATTTCTGCTTAGATTTACTTTCATTTCTGATTCCTATTTTCTTTCAGTGGCTTTCTTGCACACAAAACCTCCTGTGCCAGAATCATGGCTAACTTTATAAGTAAAAAATGACTACATCTGCTAAAAATCGCTCTTGTATGAAATATCTGCATGCAAAATTCCAGACAGGTAAATTAAGTTCTACCCTCATCTAAGTTCTACCTTTATTCAAATACAAGTTGCACGATGGTGGGTGGGAGCTTCAACAAGTTGACTGAGGGCAGAATTGAGGCATTTCTGCTGTAAAGAGCTGGGAAAGACGTGGTTTTTCTGCTACCATAACCTGTGTCCTCAGAGATCCTCCTTTAGAAGGACATGAGAACTCTCCTCCTAGGCTAGAGGGCCATCTAGCTCAGTACACTAGGCTGACAGGGCTACTGGCAGACGCTCAGGGAAAGTATATTAGCATGGGGCGCATACAGCATGGTCTTTCCTTTGGTGCATCCTCTTACCATCCAGAAGCCAACATATTTGAGACTTGTTACACAGAGGTTGGATAAGGTCTGTCACTTTTATAGCCACCACTGAACTAACCCAGTGTCTAAAAGTTGCCCCATTACTCATACATATTCACCTGTAGCCCTGCTAACTTTGTGAACTCCATGCAGCTTGTCTCTACCATTATTTGACTAATATATCATAAGTAATGCAGAGAAATAATCTCCCATTCTGGAGCAAATTCCAATTCTATTTTCTCAACTAAGATCCTATCAAACTCTTCCACTTCTTCACCATGGTATGTGTGGGCAATTCACATCTGTCTGTGGATGGCAGCTGGCTTTCCTCACAAGACAGCTGTGTGCAGCTGTTTTTTCAAGAGATGCCAAGTGGTCAGTCAATTGACAGGCTGTCCATATTGTTAGTTATGGGCAGAAATAATATTCAGTGCGTCTCTGCAGTGAGGAAATACATGGAAAGACAGTCCTGTTTTGGCCCTTTAAGCATACAGCAGGAGCAGGAAGAACCCTCTTCATGACCCTGTGCTCTGTGTAATGCTCATGTCTCCATGAGGGATGCCAAGGGGGCTATAGTGATAACCATAGTAACCCAGAAGTTAACCTTACCAGCCTTATCCTGTGACCACATTACAAGGTATAGAAGTTAGAACTATTTTTCAAGCTCAGTTAGGTTCCTGGGGACAGCAGCAATTCAAGCTGTAGAACTTCACCAGACCTCCAATTTAAGGTGATCATGACGTGAAATGGAGCCAAGAAGAGCCAAGCAAGAACCTCCAAAGACTCCAGGTGTCATAAAAAGCATGTCCTTCTAGCAGAGGGTGCATAGTAGGCCAAGAGATGTAGGATAAACAACAACGTTATGACACATTTTCCTATGAGAAGCAGAGCCCTGCTTTCCAGGCTTTCTAGGAGTCCTCTTTTAGTGGCTGTGCCAATACATTCTGCACCGCCCCCCAAGACAGCTGGAGGCCAAATAATCTGACCTTTCAGCACTTGTTCACTGCAAGAGACAAAGATCATGCTGTAAGGGAGAATTACTCTTTTGAAACAGGAAATGGATAGAAATAGTATTCAAAGCTGATGCCTAGCAAAGGTAATGGAAAAAAAAATCCCATGCAATCTACGAGCATGGATTCTTTAGTCCAGCATGTGCCAGTCTGCTTCATTTGCAGATGGTATATCAAGGGAGCCCCAGTGGCTAGTTAGAGCAATTCCTGCACTAATGTGAACAGAGCTTTTGATTTCACGGTTTGAAATAAAATGACCCAAATATAATTACGCAAGCTTATTAATTTATTTGCTATGGGTCGGTAACCCTTCATAGTCTGTAGCACCAGTTACATGAAGGGCCAGGGGGATTAAAGCTCGAATTTAGCAGAGTCACATTCCTATATGGAAATTGGAAGAAACGAAGCACTAAATTGCATGTTTTATGATGATATCTTATTAAGAAACAATTAATGCCCAACTTTTAAAGCACCAAATTGATTCTGAACAGAAGCAGTACAAAAAGAACAGCCTCATGAAGGTTTGAACTGAATGATAGATAAGCAAGTTATGTCCCCTATCCAGTCATGGAAACACGGACAAAGCTTGAAAGTTACTGGCTCAGGATGGCCAGTATAACATGGACTTTCTGTCTGCAGAGGGAATTTCTACAGTGGTGCTGGAGGCATTATTGGCAGATTTAGTAAAGCCAGGGCACTGCATAAAGTATGGCAGCCTATATTCCTCTGGATGACATCTGATACTTTGTCCTCACGGCTCTGCGAGCATTTCAGATTTCAGTATATGGAACTGGGAGCCCTGGTGGTGTAGTGGTTAAGCACACGGCACAGTAATTGCCGGGGCCCGGGTTCGATTCCCGGTCGGGGATACTCCCCGGGCAGGCAGTGCTCGTTAGCCCTGCAAGGGGGCAATCTGCCTACGTCCTGAGGAGGAACTCACTGCCACTGTCCAGAATCGCTTTGGCCCGGCAGATTGAACCTCGGGATTAAAGGGTGGGCTCAGATCTGCGCGCCCTGTGTCTCACCTAAAAAATCCAGTGCGCAGGCTGGAAGGTCTGAAAGGAAAAAAGAGACCTTCCCCGGATCTTCGTACGCGAAGGCTGGCCAGCGAAAAATATGGAAGTATTAAGATCCTTCTCCTACGAAGTGGGAAGGGATTGTTGGATCTGACTTCTTGCTTTCCCAGTGCAATAGGCTGCTATCATATAAGGTGTGTGCATTGCGTGAATGACTACGGTCTAAACACACTGTATTTGGGGGCTTAAGCAAGACAAAGAGCCTGTCCCACCCAAAGTCAAACAGAACAGGGATGAAAGGAGTGGGGCACTTAGTCTTGGTGCTGCCAAACACAACTGGAGTCTTTGCTGACACTCTCAGGAAGCTATTACATCTGTGTGCCAGAGGGGAGGAGCCACTTGATCAATGCACAGAATCCATCAGGACGGCAGAATGTTCTGAGCTGGAAGGGACGCACAAGGTTCAACAAGTCTAGCTCTTTAGGGAATGGCCCAGATGTTGCAGTATACTTTTCTGAGGTGCAAAAGGTGGCCCTGTAGGCCTTCCCAGCTGGACCTAGAGGTAGTCCAGACCTTCACTTAGAGCACCTCACAAGGGCACAAACTTTGATTGGAGCCTGAGAGCCAGAAGCGAGGGAACTGCAAACTGCCTCAACTCTTCAAACTACCTGTCTTAAGGGCCTTTATCTTACATGGTGATACAAAACATTACTTTGTGTTTCTTCCTGCAAAACCGTCTTGATATGTGTGATGGAAAATCAAGGGAGAAAACTTTCCAACAGGGATAAAAATTAAACCTCATTCATTCTTTCCATTCATTTTTCTCCTTATTTTCTCTACTGCTTTCATGAGGAGGATACATATGATGGCTATGTCAGTGTCAATGGTGAAATTCATGAGTGCAGCTTCATCTCAAAAGATACTTCATACCTAAGTGATATTCTGGTGGCCCCCATAACAAAGGCCTGCTCATAAACTCAATATTAGATAAGATGGCTAAAAGTCTTTCCTCAGAAGTGGGAGCTGTGAGGTTGAACCCTTTTAGGTATAAAGAATATCAAACCAGAGCTCAGCGCCTGCATAAGTGTCCTAGGGTGATAGGAAAGGACTGTGCCTGAGGTGTGATAATGTTTCAGTTCCTCTTCCAGAGTTACTACTAGATTATTTTTTTGAGGTCCATATAGCCAATGGGAGATAGCAACTTCCAAACCTCAGCATATGCATTAGTATTTATAGAATTTTTCATGCCATATACTGTAATTATGACTAACCTTGATAATGGTGATTTATCTAGCCTTTTAATGGAAAAAAGCCCTGCTGTTAAATTAAATGACTGCCTTTTTTTTTTTCTGGTGAGGATCTGGACTGTTACACAGGGCTGTAATGCTCTCCTAAATTGGAGTAAAGATGATGCATTTGACTTAGGCAGTAAAACTGAATCCTGCAGGTGATTATTTGATTGAAGTTCATAGAAGTTTATTATAGAAATGTAAGAAGGAATAACAGCATCACTTTAGAGGAAGATAAAAAAAACCCTGACCCTAATCTTCTCTCTGCACTGAAATGAAACCCAAAGTTATTCCAAATTAATTTTATAGAAGGAGTCTTATCAGGTCTCTACTTGTGCTTGACATTTTACCAAATTCTTTCCCTCCTGGTGCTTTTCTCACAGGACAAAATGAAATTTAGCATTCATAAATTGCTCAGCTCCTTTTGTAAAATCCCAGCCCATGATATTGGGACCTTCTTTCCTCGTTCTGAAGATCTTTTTGCTGAACTCAGATCTCTAATCAGTCATTAGCTGGGGTCTGCTTGCCATTGCATCCAAATCCCACATCTTCCAGGGCAAATAAGTTGCTGAGGATACTTCAGCACCACAAGACACAGTAAGCAATAGGCTTTTTGATGGTGGTGATAAGGGGCATGCAGAGAAATGTGAAGATCAGTTTATGCCTCAGTGACTTCTGTGTGATACAGAATCATTAGATAGAGTCATTTATGTCGGAAAAGAGCTTTAAGAACCTTTAGTCCAAACACAAACCAGACACTGCCAGGTCCACCCCTAATCCATGTCCCTAAGAGAGCATACCATATTCATCAGTAGTCATTTACCTCACTACTGTAGGTAGCACAGATAAACTGGCTTTGCAATACCGATACTATACAATACTCTAGTGGTGCTCAGTGCAGCTGCAGCAGAATGCAGCAAGGCATGGGCTGAACCTTAGGCTGAAGTAGCTCACACAGATCCATGCTATATCAGCATCACACATTAGGGGTATACAAGCTGTCTGGTTTAAAGCTAGTGCAGCCCTGCTTGCATGGTCTCTGCCTGCAGTGCTGTATATCCCATGGCTACAGAGAAAGAGGGGGAACAGGGATAGTAGCAGGCTTTGGTTAAGCATTGAAATAAGGATGTAAGCTTTCAATTTTCCCCTGACTCTTGAGATGTTCAGTGGTACCACTCAGCTTGTATGAAGGAAGCTGTAGGAGCAGAAACTTGACCCTGCTAGAGGAAGAGGTTGGCAATGGTTAGGTTAAACACCCACTCTCAAGAGAATGCTTAGAAGAAGCTCACTCACCATGGGTACATGGGCTGGTCATTTTAAAAGTGGAGTTCTTACGCGATTGCCTTTCCACAATTTTTTTCCCCTAGAACCTGCATTTGGCTGCCAAGGTACAGCTGATGTACTGGTGCTGTTGCTCCCACAGTGCTACAGCCATCACTCTTCTTCTGTTGCATAACAGAACTCCTCATCAACACCTCACGGCTGCGGGGTCAGGATTTAATTAAAACATCATAAAGATGTCTTTGGGGAACTGGACACAAGATTATTCTAAAC
This sequence comes from Vireo altiloquus, assembly GCA_013396875.1. Lineage (NCBI taxonomy): Eukaryota > Metazoa > Chordata > Aves > Passeriformes > Vireonidae > Vireo > Vireo altiloquus. The sequence continues at coordinate 1,078,060 of VZRF01006704.1, forward strand.
GCAATGCAGTATTGCAGGAAAAATGAGACTCTGTCTACTTGTGTACCCAGAGCACAATTCAGGAGACCAATAAAGACTAGCCTAAACATATAGGATCAAGTAGATAATATAGAGTATTATTATTATTATATTGGTTTCATGAAAATATACATAAAAGGTGTCAATTTCCAGTATGCTTTTGTGAGCAGTATTTGCTTGAATTCTACCAGAAAATAAAAAAGATACTGCCAAAATAACAGAGTCCTGAAGTCTGAGAAGAGGAAGGAGCCTGTTTGGGCTCCAGCTGGTCCCACTGCTCACTGGTCCAGCAGCAGTGCTAGTTCACTGCCCATAGGGTAAGTTACGTTATTTATGGTTTTGAGCCAGAGCTGCAGACTGCCAAGGAAGGGAAGGACCTGACTTGCCATTGCTGCAAATGATGATAACTCTATTGATTTCAGTGGCATCAGGCAGCTTCAGAGCCAGAGAGAATGCCTGGCCTGGCAGGATTGACTCCTGTGTGAGGAAGAACAATTTTATTCTCCCTGTATCCCTGGATCATATACAAGGAGTTACACAAAGAAATGTTAAAGGAAAGAGAAGGTGATGCATCAGCTCTTCGGGGTTGATGATGCATTTTATCTGACATTTACTATTTTTCTTAAAGGAAAAATTGGAGAACAGTGTTTCCTTTCTACCCTAAACTAAGGTTCATGGCCAAGTTTTTAAATACACATATTCAAATCAACCATTTAGAAAACTCACAGCATAAGCCAATCAACCCTCACTAAGTCATATTTCCTCTAGTAGAAAAAAATCATATCTCTGGGGACAGTACTCCATTTATTAGGTTCTCGGGGGAAATAAGGGATAAGAACTATAAAGATGAAGTTGGCAGCCAAGGCTTGAGGATAAAGACTTGAAAGGATCCCATCAATTCCGGAGGGAATGTGCAAATTCCTCTAATAGACCTGTGTCATCTTTACTGGAAGCTGTTTAAACATGACTAAGATTGTGAATGTTTGGCTGTACAACTGTGCCTCTGTTAGAAGCTGCCAGTGGTTTCAGTGGGTCAAATGCCTGACATAATTACTGCCTGGGTTCGGGGTGCTTGGGAGGGCTTTTGTCATCCTTCATACAACTTCTCCCACGCCACAGTTATGAATGGCTACTTGACTTCCTCAACACCACCAGTTCTTTGCTGACACCAGCCAAAGGACTTTCTCTGCTCCATTGAATCTGAAGGATTTAAAGTGGAGGCTTTTATCGGATCTCCACTAAATGCCTTTCTGCTCCCTGCACTTTTTCATAAACCATGACTGGTCTACTTGTCTTTCATCACATAAAACTCAATTCCCAGTGCATGGATTCCTTGGGTCTCAAGCAAGTGTGTGTTCTGAAGCATTAAAATGCAAACCTCAGTATGGGACTCATGAGGGTCACATGTCATCTTGCTCTGGTCGTCTTCCCTGGGCTTGTCACGCTAATAACTGTCTTGGTTTTTCCAACACTGTAAGATGTAAATTTGAGCATTAAATATTATATTCACTGCTTGGATTTTGTTTTCTTCTATCTCACCTGTGGCTCATTTTCGCAAGTTATTGTTGTGTAAGAGATTCTGCCTCATTTTTTCCTGAATATATTGCTGCCCTAGTTAAAGGGCAATGTTAATTATGTCAGCATAAAGAGAGGTACATTTCTTTTCTTCATATTGTACACATTGCTTAACTGCATTTGGCTTACCTCTAATTCAAAGCTGGTTTTATGTGTTCCTGAAGGAATAATTAAAAAGTAGGGGTTTCTCTGTTTGTTTTGTTAATTGGTTTGGTGGGGTTTTTTTAGCAAGCAGTAAGGACAAGTTTTCTCCATCTGACAGGGTGGCTTGGAGAGTATGAAGTCACTAGTACAAGCGATGCTTCTTTACCCAAATTTGTGATTAATTCTATAGCCATGAAACATTCATCTGTCTGTCTATCCATGCATCCATTCTTTGCCACAATTATTTATATTGCCCTGTTTGAAAAGGTTGCTATGAGCATTTAAGTGACATGATATTCTCCCTCCCCTGAAAGGGTTTGTCAGTCAAATGTGGTTGGTAGTGTGCATTGCTGTGTAGAATGTGGGTGCTTAGCCTTCTCTGCAGCGCCCAAGGATGTTCCATATTTTCATACCTTATGGTCTTGATTATTGAAAATAGTTCTAAATTTACTTTCTGAGGTAATCTATTGATAGCATTTTCCTCAAGATTTTTCATTTCTGTGTGTCTTCTTGAATTTGCAGTTGATTAGTATGCCAGAGAGTAAACTAGTCATACGGGCCTGGTCTTACCTCCCACCCTTCTGTCCCCCTCTCAGGACAGATTCTTTCCAGTCTCTGCTCTGCTGTTCCTTTTCTCTGATTTTTCTAGGAGTACAAAGGACATGGAGAGGAAGAGATGGGTGACCACACTTTCTGAAATGAAGGAAAAAATCTCCATTTTTTAAACATAAGAATGGAATAAAGTGGTTTCTCATCTGCATATGTAAAGGGAATTTGGGATCTCATCCATTTCTTGAGGAACCATGGTTTATGAACTCTCAATTTTTCTCTGGGAAGATTCCCAGAGATTCTTCTCTGGGAAGATTCCCTGAGGATGAATATGATTCTGTCACAGGAGTAAGTTTTGTTTCTACTCTTTTTTGTTTTTTTAAATAAGAGTGCAACATGACATTTGACATTGAAATGATGAAAGGATTTCAGAGGTGATTACCATCAAAAAACCTGACTGGCTTCATTTAAAGATCTGATGATCAAGGGACCAAACTGAGATAGTCACTTAAGTCTTGAAATGTGTAACTGAAGGCACACACATTTGAAACCACAGCTCTTGGTGTTTCCAGGTCATCTACAAAGTTTCACCACATGAGATAGAATTACAAAAACTCCAATACTTAGAGGATGATAACAAGTTCATTCTCTAGATTCTTCTAATGCACTTACCACTGCAAAAATCCACTCTCAGGAGTGAAACATGGTGTAAGGGTTTGTCTGATTTTCTTTAATGTTTAAACTTCTTATAACTTTCATGGAAAAAAACCCCCAACAAGCAATGTAACAAATAAACAATGTTGAATGTCATTACCAATAGAAATATAAAATGCTTCTATTGTACAATAAGGCAGTGATAAAACTGATAGAATAACAGTCAGATATAAAAGATTAAAAGAAAGAGTGTCTGGTTTTGGCCAAGGACAGCTTAATTTTTTGTAGCAGCCATGAGAGGCCAGAGCCTGGAGCTGTGTGGTTGTGTCTCCAATATTATTCTATACCATCTTAAGTCATTGCCAGGAGCTGCAGGGAAAGGGACTCTTTTGCTTCCAGGAAGAAAGGGCATTCCTTTGCAGTCATGGGAAAGCACGGTGGGCAAAGGGTCTGTCCACCACTTCTTCCATCATCCCAGGTTTGGTGAGCATTTTGCATGTAACTCACCCTCTCTTTGTTCCTTTTTGTTACTAGTATGTTGCTGTCACTGTTCATTTTCTTATCTCATTGTTGTTTTCAGTAAATTGTTCCTATCTCAACTCAGGCTCTCTGCCTTTTTTTCTCTCTCTGAAGTGAGGAGGGGAGTGGTTCATGGTTTTTTTTTGTTTTTTCTTTTTTTTAGTGGTGGTACTGAACTGGGGTATACCATTCCTAAATGACAAAGGGAAAACACGACAACATAAAACTGGATTTGGTGAAATGTCATGGTAATCTCAAAATAGTGTGACAAATATTATATTAACACATCAGATCCCTCTTTTGTTTTTATGTGAAATTATTACCCCTAGAATCCTGCTGACATCCTGCCAGAACTAGCCATATGTACAGGATGTGGAAATCTGGTGTATGTTGTGAGAAGGGATTTTATGAACGATATCTCCAGCTGTAAAACAAAAACAGAGGAGGCAGCCAAGGCAGCAGAAAAACTGTTGCTTGTTTTGTATTAACTGATTCTTCTTGAAGTTTTGTCCACGCAGTTTCCACCTTCAAAGCATGTTGACTGGAACCTTTTTTTTTTTTTGGCAATTACTTCAGTTTGGCCAGTCTAGTCCTGCTACTGTCCCGGGTGTCCTTGCACTGCACTCCACTGTGTAGCACAGACCTACGTAGAGAGTGTACCATGTGCTCGATAGCTTGCTTCAGCATCGGAGCAAGCTGCCTTTCCTGTATTTTCTCTTCGCTTGGGGTGAGTGTTCCCTAGGGAAGGGAGCGCTAGGACCCTTGGGTGCCATGAATTGCCATCTCTGCACAAGCTTCCCCAGACAGAAATGCCCCTCAGCCCTGACTCTTCCAACCAAAAGTACCTATTGGTCCCATGCCTTTAGGTCATCATGTCCTCATGAACAACAGAAAGACTTACCATATTTCAGCTTGGGCTTTTTGTCTGAGGCCATTTTATGGTCAACAAAAGTCTTCTTTCCCTTAATCCACACAATTTCAGTGGGCTACCAAGTCAAGATCCTTCTTCCCTGTTATTTTCATGTCTATTTACTTGTGAGCAAGGCTTTAAGTACCTTAAGTTACTTTTTGCACAATGACACAATTTGATTTTGAGCAACGATGGGCAGTGCTTTCATACCCACATAGTCAAAGCTAGGCTACAGCCTGGTGGTCAGGGCACTCTCCAGCAAACTGCAGAGTGAAATATCATCATCTTCCAGCCTCTCACCCAGCACGCAAATAGTATTTGGTACTGCTGGGGATGCTGTGTTTTCAGATGAATTTAGGTTTTCTAACAGGTACAGTGTGAAATCTTATCATCCAGCTACAGTGTGCCTGAGAAATATACCCTTGGCTGCTCTAATCTGCACACCCTGCCCTGGGCATGAGTAGGCTCCAAAGTAGGAGCCATGGGAGACTGCTCCATGAAGTGACAGTGCCAACTGGATAGGGGTTTTCCAGAGTCAGAGGGACTGCTTCACTCTGTGTCACCCTGGGGCAAGGGAGGAAGTCTGGTATTTGCTCTACTCCAAAGATGAAGTTAGACTCTTGAGCAGAATTAACTTGACTTCTCCTTGTCTATTCATATAATACGAATCTAGACATTGTCTGTCAGTACTTGTATTGTAGATCTTTTAAGCAGATCCAGATACCTTTGCATTCTACACAGATGCTCTGAGTTTATGTGGATAAAAGCTCCCTAAGGGGGGACCACGGCCCAGATCCGATAAAATATTCAGGTTTCTCACTTCCCACTTAAATCAATGATCAGCTATTAACTGCCAAGCATTTCAGGAGTACTCCTAGTGCCATGGAAAGATCAAAGAGGAGCAAGACCTTAACCTGATAGTGAGATATTTGTACAAGGAATGAGGTATTTCCAGAGATCAAGACATATACAAGGTAGAAAAATAGACACACATAAAGCAAAGAGACAAAAATTAGATTTTGGACTTAATGAAGGAATTCTGTGCATCCAGAGTATTGTCTGTGTGGACAGTGATTAGTAGAAGAATGAGAACAAGAGAAATCAAGAGAAATATTACTTCTGGTTTAGTTCAATCATATCATTCTTGCATTACCACAGAAAATCAATCTGAATGTGGATTATCAAAAGAGTTTAATTTACATTAAAACACCAACACAGCAACACCCATGATGGTAACAGTACAAATCTGCATCTCAGATTGTTTTGAAAAACAACATAAAATACTGTGAAAATTGATGTGGCTGGGATTACCAAAGTATACTTGGAAGAAGCAGGAAAGAATGTGATCTGAGGACTAATATAGGAGATTTGAAGTTTATAAAAAATGAGAAGTTTCTAGAGAAAAAAGTGGAAGATTGAGGAGATGAGAGACATAAAAGCCAAAGGAGAATAGGATTTTAGGTATGCTGCCATCACCTGAGAGGGCCAAAAATGGTGAAATATTTGACATTTATGAGATTACTAATTTTTTTTTTGTGGACTGACAGAGAAAGTATTGGAAAGAGTCTAGGGTAGAAATGGAGGAAAGGACTTCTGATCTTGACGGCAAGAAGCATATTCAATAAAGCTGAAGAGGAAAAGGAGAGGGTACTGATAAAACAGGGGTTGGAGAAGCAGAGTCAAGATTATTTTTTCTTTTATTTTTTTCCCGAGATAAAACTTACTGTGAAAGAGGAGTCAGAAGAGACTAAGTTGCTGAGGAGTAAGCTGTAGAAAGGTTGCATAAGAGTTTGTGTCATGAAGTGAAGCATCTGCAGCAGGTAGATGGGCTGTAAGAGCAGGGGAAGCATCAGCATTTGGCTGAGAGCTGCGCTTGGCTAAGAGGAAGTAAAGTGGATGGTCCTTTCCATGGCCGAGAGAAGTTATGAAGGAACTGCAAATGTGGAAAAAACATGAGGGAACAACACATGAAGCTGCAAACCAATAAAACTCATTGATACCGAGGCTGACATCTCAGACGAAAGATGGAGATGAAAAGAACCAAGAGAATCCAGAGCTAAAATTACAGGGCAAGGCTGATGGAGAGAATAAGGGATAAGAGGGATAAGAGATGGCAAGAAGGGTTGAGGTGAAAAGAAGTGTTGGCTACAGTGTTGGGTAGAGAATAAAGAATAGGAAATGGAAGGACGAAAGTCTTAGAGGAGAAGTCAAACTTTTCCACCACAGCCAAAATCAGGACGGGGAAAGGACAAAAGCCTTCTGTAAGTGAAGGTGGCTGCAGACAGCAGACAGAGACTTAATCTTTGCCAGAAGGAGATTTTCATAGCTCCTGATGGAAAACTGGGAAAGCCTACTTCCTCAACTCCCAGAGGGTAAAGAAAGGGAGTGAGACAGAACAAACTTAACAGTGTCTGTGAAGAACTTAGATACAAGGTGATAGGAATGTTACATAAGGAAAAAAGGTAGATTATAATCCTAAAGATTTTCTTTTCAAAACCTCATAAACTATATTCACAGCAAAGCTGTGAGAAATCTAAGCACAGAAGGAAGGTTTCGTGAGACACTACTTTAAAATATACCTGCCAGGATCCAGCTCTTAGAAAATCATTTTAATTTCCCCTGATCTCATCTGGATAGAGTTCAAAAGCCTTTTAAATCTTGTTTTGGCCTTCTGCCTTCATAACTGTTTATTTCCTATGACTTTTATCCCACTCAAACTTTGGGGGCTTTTTCACTGAGCTGTTTAAAATTTAGCTGAGACATTCCATCTTTCTTAGACCAATATCTGAAATGACTGGAACTCCATAATGGTATGAACCTTTCTGTGATAAGTGAAAAGGAACGGTGATGCTGGCTGCTTACTAAAAGCCTGGTGTCAGACAGGACAGTCCGACCTAGAGACAGCCTTCAAATGGAGCTGACAGCAGACGGGACCTTCTGTCCTGCAGGCTTTTGAAACAGTTCTGCATGTTTTTTTCATCTAAAATCGAGACTAAAAAAATAATATAAAATTGGGAACTTCATATAGCAGTAAAGTTCTGTGAAAAATTTTGTTTGTAACTCAAATTTTCAAAACATTAACCTCTACTTAGTCACACAATTACCTCCAACGAGAATGAATGTCTCTGGAGCCTTTGAGGCACAGCAGCACATCTCCTGCAGATGACACAGCTTCAGAGTAGAGGTTTTCCTAAGTGCCATGGTAGGGAATTGTTGGTGCATTGCTGCAGTTATGTGGGAAATCCAAGGCAGTTCAAATAGAGAAGGGCCTTCTAAACAGAGAAAAATATTTTTCTGTAGGTGTTTGTGGAAACAGTGGTTTTTCTAGGTGATCTTTCCTGGGTGGCTTCACCTCATAGACGTTTCTATCCAAGAAAGAGCATCTCTTCCTGTGTGAGCTTGGCTCACCTCAGCCAGGGCTGGGTGGCAGAGGGACGGCCTTGCACCAGGGTCCTTGGGGCTCCAGAGACCTTGGAAGCACTTGGCTCATTATAGCTAGAACCAGAGTAGAAAATTAGAGGTAATCAGGAAAATAGATGTGCCTTTTAGGTTTTTCTATTTTTTTTTTTTTTTTAGTATATAAAAAAAAGCCTGAAAAATAATTTCATTTTTCAACCTTTACATTGACAAATCTTTTTTAAGTTGTACATGGAAGCCTGTTGTAAACCAGAAGAGAACAAATGAAATAGTGAAGTCAGAAGACCCAAGTGGAGGGAAGCTGAGGAGAGAAAACACCTCAGGCAGGCAGTTTAAAATTCCAGTGGTACTTTTCTTAAAACCTATTTATCTTCAGTGGATTAACAATTTAGGTAAATGTCACCAGGGTCAAGGAATTACCACCTGATTCTCTGCAGTTGTGGAGACACAGAGACCACATGAGTTCTCAGTGGGCATGTCCACCTGATTAATGATACTGAAACACCCATATCAATTATAAGTCCTGCTGGTTTTTATTTTGGCTGAAATCTGTATAAAGGAACTTTTCTGTTGGCACTGTGTAAGTTTTTGAAGCCAGTGAATTGGTTTATAATGAACTGGAATGTTCATATTAACGTTATTTGCATCAGCCTAAGAAGCAAAAGATGTCTAAGGGAGGATTTCACAGTCAGTGAAGGTTATCAGGAATCATCAGCTTACCCTCCATGAGCAAAGGCACAACATGTGTCCAGGGCTGAGTGCCCCTTTGGTGACAGTTTAACCATGGACTGGCCTAAACCACTCATGAAATCACAGCCTTGTAAGCTTTCCTTGATCTTTGGGTTTTACTACATGGACAAGGTCTGACACCTGAGGTCCCCTGCTAAAGGGAAGCAGAACAAGATATGATGGTGTAGTCTTTTTAAGGAAAAGAAGGAGGAGGGAAAAGCTGTCTCCAGGAAATAAATGTCCCTCACTTTATCTCATAAGACTGGTTAAAAATATGCTTAGTGGATCATCTTTGTGACAGGAACTTTCAGAAGCACTTCAGGAGCTCAGGAGCACATATCTCCTCATCAGGTCAAAAAGGGAGTTTCATATATTGAGGCTAACTGCAGGTGGTTCTGCATGTGTTGATAGCTTTGAAAAAGGTAGGGTTTGCGTTTGCCTTTGTAAGCTATGGCATAAACATTTGATTTGGTTTTATCCAGATGACAGCTAATGTGGTGAAAGTATCTTCCTGCTAAATCCTGTCTTCAGACAAGGAGCCTGTGTTTAGTAAAAGGCAGCCACAGACGTTTCCTTTTTAAGCATAAAAAGCTGTGTCTTTTACCATACACAAGAATTATTCCACAATAAAAATACAGTGTAGACAAGGCTCATAAGTTTTGCCAGATGAAAATTTATTGAAGTGAGCCTCATAAGGGGTACAGGCTGATCTCAGTGAATTTACCTTATGGCAAAACTACAGCACATTGCCTGTGCTGTGCTTTTACCTCTGGCTGCACAAGAATGTTGCCTGGCTGGGGGTGGGTAACAGAAAGGACTGATACAAAGGCAGTTTTGGTGCAGCCAGCAGTCTCTCCTCACATGTGTTATGGGAAATAAAACTGTCTTGGTCTCTGCTGCTATTATTGCAGCAGGATTGGGAATTTTTGCCAATTATTCATCAGCTAAATAATCTCAGTGCATCAGGGTTGTAGCTCAGGCAGAGGGTAGGAAAGCTTCCGTGAGGGGATTGCTGCTAAGGCACACTTGTGCGTGCAGCACGTACATCTGCATTCTTAGGCACATTAAAAACAAAAACCCTCAGCACACTGGGAACTTAGTGTGGGCTAAGCTGTAATGCTCGATCTCTGCGCAATGCTGTTATCCTATAATTTTGCCTCAGGACAGGCTTAGCCAAGCCTGCATACATTTATCCGTACGAACAGCAAGTATTTCATGGAAAGCAGGAAGCAAACCAGGTGGGCTCGCTGGCCAGGGGACTCATGGTTTTATTTACAAGGAGTGAGTGCATATAGAGTGCCTCGCTCCATATTCCCTTGTTACTTACAAGTCCATCTGGTTTTTGCAGAGGCTGGAATCCTGCATGTTGCTGTCAGCAGGGAGGTCTGGGATGGTGGGCCACACCGGTTTGAAGTATGTCAGCTTAGCTGCTGCTCACCCGCTACCATGGGTAAATGCACTTAGGAGCCTTCTCGCTCTTTCACTTCTCCACTATTTTTTTCCCCTTTTGGTTGTAGACAGAGGAGCCTTTGAAAGCTTTTGATAAACTTATGTAATTGGGTATGTTTTCCAAAGCACGTCTCTGTTCTTTCCGAGGGCTTAGCTAAGAACATTATTCCAATTCTTCTCTAGGCCTTCAAAAGTGCCGATCCTTTCAAACATGTGCAGTGTGAAGGATTACAAATTTGTTTTTCAAAGGACCCCAAATCCCTGCTGCTTTCATCAGTTCCCCTCCTTGTGCTCCCAGTTTTTTCCCCTCACCCCAGGCTCATAGCCCCAGGTCTGAGATGCAGGATGCTGACACTCCCTCTTCTCCTGTCCCTCCACCTCTCACTTTTTCTTCTCCTTTTCAGGTCCCCCCACTGCCCATACTCCCCAATATTTTTTTTTATATGAAACAAAAGTGCGGAGAAGCATTGCCATGGCAGCAATGCCTCAGCAGGCCCTCCCCTCCGTGTGCATGCGAGCTCTAAACTTTTAAAATAATGGCCTGAAAAGAACAGGAAGGGGACAGCTTGAGGCAGAGAAAAAGAGTGAGGGAGAGTGCAAAAGCAATGAAAAGTGGGACAAAACCATTGGAAATGCATTCAGGCTGACATCACCACCCTTTCCCACAGTGGTCATTCACTTCGGAGGCTCCAGTGTCCATTCACTGTCTTAAAGCTAGCTTTCTAGAGCCCTGGGAGACCATCTTTCCCGGCCTGAATGCCTTTTTTGTTGTGAAACAGTGAACTGTTTCTGAAACCCTGCATAAAGGGCTGAGTAATTCACTGCAGTTGCCAGGAAGTCTGAGCCACTTGTGAGCTAACAATAGTTAACTTTATCTGCCGGCCCGAGCCCCCCTTCCAGCTGTAGGTCCTGAATTCTAATAAGGGCTTTACTCATGCCTCTGAGGTTATGGTAATATTTTATACATCTTTTTTCATTAAGACACAGTCATAGCTACTGTTGAGGCACTGGAGGCAAGTGCTGTCAAATGATGTGGGGTGGAGGGGAAAGGAGGGAAAAGGAAGAAAAAAGCTTTTTATGTCAGGCAGGCAGTTTGGCCATTTTATGCTAGAAATGTAAACTTTGTTTGGGCAAAACCAGAGATCATAATTTTTAAAAGTTCACATTACAAACCCCAAAGTCAAGCAAGACCTTATGATTGTTTTCTAGCTGTGAAACAACCTCAGCTTTTCATAATTCGGGCTTGCTGGTTTTATTCTTTGCTCTCCTTTTTCTCTGTCCCTGAACTGTGGGCATGATGGTGACAAGTGAGTGAATCATGAAGGAAATAGATGAATTTGTTTGGGTTTCCCTTTTAATCCGGACTTGGATGTTGATGTGCAGAAAAATTCTTCACAGTGACAGCACAGCTGTGTATAAGCAGTGACACAAAACAGTGATTCATGCAGTGGTTCTGCAATGCCGATAACAACAGTGTGTCTTTGAAAGATGTGGATCATCAGTTTTTTTCTTTACCTTCTGAACTAGTTGCATTCTTGAGAACTGAAAAAATCAAGTGTAAGAGGAATTCTAAATTGTCCCTTTGGCCTCCAGTGTTTTGAAAAAGAAAAAGAAAATTGCTTATTCCTCTCTTTTAAGCAAATGATCACTCAGAGTGGAATTTAATTCAGAGCATCACTGTAACCATGCCTGTTCAAGGTAAAAGACAGCACAGCTTGAACAACTCTTCCATGTCTTTGGTGTCTGTGCCTTACTTGCAATGCCTTGAGAAACAGCATTAGAAACGCCTGACTGGAAATAAAAGCACATATTTCAAAGTTTCACTCAATACTTTATTAATGTTTATAAAAAGTGATTGAAAGGTGCATACAGGTTTTGTAAAACTAAACCACAGAAATGCACTTGATGTATTCCCTTATGAAAGCAATACTTTTTCTTCATCTGTACTCACAACACCAGCTGATGCTGGTGGGAGCTGCATGTGTTGTGGTTGAGGTCACTGCAGGGTCACTGCATAGTAAATAACTTGCTTGGCTTTTTGGGTAAGTTCAAGTCTTGAATCGCTTTCATATCTTCTCTCCAAGTGACCTTTACCAGGGGGGAATACCATGCCTTGATGGAGGGACAGATTTGAACTGGCCCTTTTACTGTCTAACAGCAATGACTTCTGAACTTCTCTGGGGGTTTGTCTTGCTGAGAATGAAAAGCTGCTTTCGGCAGGTGGAGGGTCACAAGCCGTGTGTTGTGTGTGCAGACACATAGGTGTGCAGACATCCCCCCCTCCCCAAAAACTCTCTTTTTCCCTAATCCAGATGAACTGAGAGCAGTCAGATATCAGAATTAACAGAGCCTGCAGGTAGCAGGCAGAGGGAAGAGTGGGGATGCAAGAGAGACATTTTACAAAAGACTTTTAATAATAGTGAACTAACTGTAAAGTCATCAAAGCTATCCCCATGGTCCTGACTGAAACCTCTGATCTACTGGCAGTGTGGCTTTCTCTCAGCATGGACTGCTTCTGCTCTTGAGCTGAAACATGTGAGCTGAAGCTGACTGTGTTGCATTTTGACAACCCATTTAAATAAAATTAATCTATTTGCTAATCCTTTGCGGGGAGGGAGTATAAATTAGAGGGACTAAGAGCATATGACGGAGAGAAAAGGAATCCAGCTTTCTAATTTACAGTGACCTTCAGGATTCACCATAAACCTTTACCATCCACAAATGAACATTTCATCTCATTCTGGAGATAAGTTTTGAAGCATGAAAAAATCTGACCACTTTTTTACATGCCCAAATGCAGACCAAGCACTTTTGAAAGTTGTGACCTGTGATCTGGACTTAAAATCTGTCCCTTAATATATTAATTTGTCAGATGTGTCTGTATGATCCAATCCCTCTCTAATCATCTCCTCCCTTTCAGAGCAATGTAAATACTCCAAGCAACTATATGCCTCAACTAGATGCAATATGATTTCATTCTCACACTTCACAGGTCTATCTACCCACCAAAAAGTGCAATATTGAGGAATCATCATCAAACCTGGGTGTGATAGGATGCCAGGGAAAAGCCAAAACAAACCCTGAAAAAAATACAGTAGCACTCCTGTATTTCAAATTGATAGGCATGATTTCTTCTGGAAAAAGATAGTGACTGAGAATTTTTAAAAAATTTTTTGATAGCCAGGTCAAATATTTTACACCCTGTGTTGTGAAACCTCAAAAGCTCAGCTGTGGAGTTACCTGGGATGGAATGCCTCCAGGGTTTCATGTTTTACTTGTGTTTTCAAGTTCCATAAATCAGCCTCTTTCATTTCAGTGCCCTATTTGGCCCCTTTTGGCTCCTAACACCTTGTCCCCTGCTTTTAGTGGCTTATTTTTTTCCTATTTCTAAGCCTGGTCTCCCTTTCCTTCTGTTCTGACAGACCTTTCTCTCACTCCCAGAGTTTTCATTCTTTAGCAGGATTCTTTATCCTCTTCTGCCACCTGGACTGTGTCTCACTTGTTCTTGCTCAGTCCTGCTTCAAAGGCTTCTTTGTTTCCAAGCCTTTCTGCTGGACCTGGCTTTCTGTTTTATTAGAAAGTTCTGGCCGAGAAAGCCTCAGCATCCTGTGAAGGACCATCTTAGCTCCTGGTATAGGTGTTCAACAGCCCTAGAACTGCTCAGAGTTACCTTGGAATCCAAAACTCTGGGGAGAACAAATAGCTAACAGCCCACTCAGAGCTCTGCTCTTCTGACAGCCTCCATTCTGAAGCAGAGAGGTTGCAGGTTTGCCTTTCCATGAGACTCCTGTGTGACAAGATCCGACATCTCTCCACCCATGTGTGGCTTGGGGACAGATGGTGAGCTTGGAACCCCAGAAGGTGAGCTGTAAGAACAGACTAACTTTTCTGGCACTGCTGTTCCATCAAACTTCAATGGTTCCCCTGGTTTTCTACTTCGGGCTTAAGAGAAATGGACTCTGAGCCAGAAATGGCAGGGGACCCTTAGCAATAGTACTTGACACTGAGAGCCACAACATTCCTCCTCACTCTCTTCCTCATACAAGGACCAAGGAAAAGCAAGTGCCATGAAAGCTATAAGAGAGTTTTATACATGAATAAAGGAATGTTTCACCCTATGACAGTTCCTAGCTAGAACCCCTCTTATAAGGTAAGCTGAGGCAGGAGGAAAGGCTTTTCATCTTTCTATGTCTTTAGAGAGTAAATATTCTAAAATAAAACTGCATAGAAGACAGTAAAGCCAGTGAAAGTCTCTGTTATACCCAGGATTAGCATACCAAAGTCACCAGCATGAACCCAGCATGTGGAGTTTGCCTGTTCATTAGCTGGATTGCCCTGTTTTGATGGTGCACTGGCTTAGCACTGATGTAACACCTTCACAGTCAAACACCCTGAGCCTGGCTTGAAAGCCTATAAGCATTTCCTTCAGGTGGCCAGGCAAGCAAAGCAAAATGAAAGCTGCCGGTGGGTGACAGGAATAAAAATACAGGATAAGAGAGTGCGATATTTCTCAGAGCCACACTGGGAACGCTGCAGGAATCCTAAAGAACACATCCAAGCTGAAAGGAGAGAGGAAGAATTTTTGGCTGCAGGTGGTGCAAACAATTACTGTGCAAGCACCAAGAGCAGACCTGCTTCTTGTTTTTTGTTTTTTGGTGTTTTTTAATGGCTCAGGGAATAGATTGGGCAACTCTGTTTTCTAGTTTTTACTGCTCTGTGTAACACAACCAGAAAACTTGATGGAAAACACCGCTTAAGAATTGAGCCATTGGTCCTTCATTCAGAAAACTGATGTTTGTCCAGCTACTTTCTCAATTCACCTTTGCCAGTGAAGTTTAATTTCAACTGCATATGTGTCTTTATCTCTTCTGAAGCAAAAAATATTAATCACTAAATCTGATTGGTCTCACTGCTGCTTATCCCAGGGCAGCTTTTTTAGCTTGTGAAAACTAGTGTCAGTTGACATCATCATCCACACGACTTGATGACTAAGAGCTGAAGATAGGCTATTTCCATTTTAACTATACAATAAAGCAGAGAAGCTGATAAATGCTGAGGTAGGGCAGATTTCAGCAGGGAGGTTTCATGAAATGAAGTTTCTCATTGGCCTCATACTCACCCTATCACTGGAAATGGATCTGCCTATGCTTAGCCTTTTAATGTTTTTATTAAGAGATGTCATCAAAAGACGGAAGAAGATTGTGCAGCCAACTGAGCAAATTAAAGGGGAAAAGGCTTATTGTTATATAAATGTCCTTTCCTCCCACTTTTGCAGAGCTGCTCTTGATCCTTTCAAAGATGTCTCCCTTAGAGAAAAGAAAATGCTGTTAGCTGGAATCGTACAAAGAAGAAATAACAGTTAGTCTTTTCCGTTAATATTTTAGTCCATTAATGCTACTATTACTAATCTAGCACAAACTGAATGCTAGAGGGTTTTCAGATAGCAAACTCCGTGTCCTGGTGTGTAGTGTATGGGTGATGTATGCAAGAGGATGCGTGAGTTGGCATCTAATGAGGTGCTGGCATGTACCTGAGGAGATAGGCACTGGGCTCCTAGCTCTGTGGTAGGCTCCTAGGACAGGGGTAGGCCAGACTAAACAATCTTTATAAAGTTGCTCCACTGTCAGCTTTGAGGTACGAGGCCTGATCTCTTCTCTGTGTGCTCCTTTTCTTGCTGGTTAAAGAGAAGCTGCAATGTTTTGTCGCTGTGTCTCTAGATTTCAGAAGGTGTCACAAAACGTAACTTCCCATGTAGATAAGGACTACTTAGCATACTGGGACACGCTCTCATTAAAGGCCTTCCTGCACTCCTGCAGCATGATACCTCAATAAATGCATTACTTTCTCTGCCAGAACATCTTTTGATTTTCTGTACTCAGTTCCAGAAACAAGCACTGAAATCGCACCTGTATTTTTAATGAGTTTGCTCCATTCCTCCTTTTAATTTTCTTTTTTTTTTTTTAAGGATGACTATTTTAAATTAAACAGAAAAGGAAAGGGGCAAGCCAAGTATAGGGGCAAGTCTTAGGATGAAGTTTATTGTAATTTCCTCCATTTTCCCCCTCATGTGCTTCCTAGGACAGAAGTTTGAATGGAAAATCAGACAGAGTTGATTCTCAATTTCTCTGGTTACCACTGTAGAGCAAAATTCATTACACCTAATTGCCTAAGCAATTGCCTAAGCAGGTAATACCTTCTGCTTTCATTAGATAGGATTTTCTAAGCTGATGCATTCACCTGTCCTCTAACAAAATCCCTGAAAACGGGAGATGAATGGTTGACCTTGTCCAGCGGGTCTTCATACATTTGGCATGAGGAGACTGAAGTTAAGCACATCCATAGGGTTACTGCCACACATCCACGCTTCAGAGAAACCCCCATGAACAGAAGCAGCAGGTTAAAAACAGGCCAGAGGGAGAAGGAGCTGTGTTTCTTCTGAGCCTTGCCACCTGCCCAAGCCTTGCACAAGCCAAAACAGAGGCGACACAAGAGCAGCAGGAGTGGACTCCTCCTTGCTTTTTGAGGAGGATCAGGGCTGGTCCTGATGAACTGGAAAGAGCCTTTCCAAGTGCCCTGGGGCATCCCATGGCTTCACAGACAGCCAAATGCTAAACAGGGATGTGTTCAATTTTGAGTTTCACACAGCCCTTTCTGAAGCCGAATCCCTGCAGGACATTGTGCTATAAACTCTGACCTTAAAGACCCTGAGACCCAAGGTCCTCTGTGCAATTCAGGGTTTGGTTTAGCTCAAACAAACAAACAAACAAACAAACAAACATGTTTGGTTTGGGACACCTGCCCATGGCTGAACCATATTATATTTTTGGCCTAGTATCTCTGACTGCAAACTGATCTTCCTTTATATGCAGGTTGATGCTTGTATGTACACACAGGCAAATGCAGAGAAGCCTCTGGGGAAGGTGAGCAGTCAAGTGGGAAATTCTGCATGTTGGGAGCCCACACAGAGCCCAGCTGATGAATAAATAAAGGAGTGCTGGCTTCTGACTGTGCCAATTTCTTAACCTTTGGGATCATTAACGACTTCTCTCTTCCACTGGAAAAAAAAAAAAGCCAGCAGTTCCTGTATTTTTCTGAGACACAAGCAAAGCATTTAGCACCACAAATAAGCTCATAATTTGACAGGCAAAATGCCCAGAAAAGTGAAAGCAGATTTCTCCCTCCAAGTTCCTGAATATTTTAGTGATATTTTTCTTGGTTTTCAAATGCTGTTTCCTTTTTGTTTAATCACAGGTTTGGGTCAAGCCACTCTTCAAAATATCATGCCCTGTCCCTGTGAATTTTCTTAACCTTAAGTATGTTCACAGTTTCCTGCTTTGCCAGCAAAAGCAGACACCACACAGAAATGTCTACACATGTCCACAGCAGTTGCTGAGTAGCTCTCATTTTTAATTTACCTACCATCCATCCATGCATTTTTTCCCTTATGTGAGAAGCCAGCATCTGCAGAGTTGGCATAACAAGTATTCAAGAAGCTGTATTTGCTGTGAAACTCAGCAAAAGGAATTAGATACAGTATGTAAACAATAACTTTAGATGGCAGGCCTAAAGAGCTGAGGCTGATAAAGGCCACAGCCAGGCAGAATATGTTCAAACCTTTTGGAAAGGAAGTAATGCTGTGTCTTTCCCAAGAGACTTCCAGCCAACAAGCCCAGCAGATTCTCAAAAGGGCTGAGGAAGCAGGTGGTACCCCAGAGTAGGGTCTGCCTGCGTCAGGCTCCATGATGGAGATAAACCTTTGGGTGCTCTCTTGGAACTGATCTGAGAAGATTATTGTCCACCCCCAGCCTCTCTGAAGGACCAGGGCTCCCTGTCACACATAACCATCCAGTCCTGGATGAGCATGATGCTTCAGCACAGTGGGTTTCCCAGTGCCTACATTATCTAGGGAGTGGGTCAGGAAACACAATAACGTAGCACGAGGCTTTGCTGCCTTGCTGTGTGACTGCTGCTGCATCAGAGAAAGGTGATAGCTGCACTTGCACCAAGTCACAGTTAGGGAAATTCTGACTGAGTATGGGGGAAAGAAGATCAATGTGAGAGTGGTTCAGCGCTGAAGCAAGTGCCCACCAGGGCCGTGCACTTTCCATTCTTGGACAGTAAAATTCAACTGGACCAGCCTCAGTACCCTGCTCTATGTTTAAATTTAGCCATACTTGCGTGGGGTTTGGACTGGAGACCTCCAAAACCCATGTAACCTAAACTGTGCCATGATGCTATGAGAGAGAAGGACAAGATGGGTCTCCCCTTTCCACCCTTCATCTCCCATGTCGTTTTCCTGTCTCTCCCCTCCTTTCCCCTCCCTATACATCTTTTGGATTAGCATTTAACCTCTTTTCTGCTAGAAAGGAAAGTTTTGAAGGTAACTCATCACTTCATATGCACACTTGATTTTGAGGAGAAACCCACTTCCCAGTGGCTATTTTATGCAAAGTTTTCAATATAAAATGACTTATTGAAGACCACACAGTACATTGGCAGCAGAACATGACTCTGCCCAGTATTCTGAGCTCTAATGTTTTGTAGCCAGAGGATTCACACTTCCTTCTATCCCTCTGAGGAAAAGAGAAGGACATTTCTCTGGGCAGCCTCTGTGAGGAGCCTGTCACCATGGTGAAATGCCACTTGTGATTATCCTGTGTAAACCACTTGAAATCCACGTGTAAAGTGGCAAAAAATTAACCTTAAAAGTAACCCCTACCCAATCACATTAAAGGGAGAAGAATGGCATATTTAATTTTGTTTAATTCTCATCAGGGAAAGAACAGACTTCAGCCTTTTCCATTAATGTTTAATAATAAGTTTATTAATTTTCTTAAATAAAGGTTTTAATGTCTCACACCTACCTCTTGGATTCCAGAGGAATTAATCTTGTTATCAGCTTTTGCATTTGCTTAGTTTTTTCCTCCTCTTCTTCTTGCCGGCGAATTCCAGAGGAGTTTTGCAGGCTGCAGGAGGAAGGCTGCGGCTGGGATGGCAGTGAGAGGTGCGTGCTGCCTGAGCTGCGAACAGGCGCGGAGCCGTCTGCCCCCCGAGCTGCCCGCACACCCAGCGCAGAGAGGCAGCTAGCAGCACCGTGCTCAGTAAGGACTCGTGCCACAGCGAGGTGCAAGGCAGCTGACTGCTGCAGGAGTGCCTCAGGGACTAAATACAAAACCAAGCCCTGCTGCCACGCAGGCACAGCCTCACGAACGGGGCACTCGCCCCGCGGCGATGCCCGTGTGCTTTCTGCGTCCCGGTTTGTGACCTGGGGTCAGTGTGGGCATCCCTCGCTAAAGGGGAAGGGTGCAGGGAATCCCCTCACGCGAAGCCAGCCCTTGTCCCCGGCGGCAGGCTGCGTGCCCTGCCTGCGCTGCCGCCGCTCCCCGCCCGCCCCAGCCCGGGCAGCGCCGGCAGCCGCCGGGAGAGCTCATGTGCAGCGCCCGCCTAGGCCCCGACACGGCCTCTGCTCAGGGAGAGAACGGGCTCGCCGCCCGGCCAGCTCTCGCCATGCCTTCACTCTGGTGCGAAAGAACGGGCTCGCCGCCTGGCCAGCTCTCGCCATGCCTTCACTCTGGTGCAGGAGCTGCGGGGCCGAAAGGGCAGCGAGGGAACAGAGGCGGGCCGGGGCCGAGGCCGGGGCCGGGGCCGGGGCCGGGGCCGGGGCCGCCCCCGAGCGCTGCCCGGCGGTGCCCGCGCTGCCCGGAGCCGTTGTGCTCTCCTACTCCCCCAAAAAAGATTTTCTTGAAATAAAGAAAAGCAGCTCATGGTGGAACACCGGGGGTAGAGGGAGGGCTGAAGGGAGTTTTGTTTTTTTTTTTTGAGCGGTATTAATTTTTGTATTGTAGAAGAATTTGTTGCCGCTCTGGATTTTCTTTTTTTCTCTTCCTTGAAGCTATGTATTTCCTGAATTGTGAAAAACACGGGTCCTTACTCAGGTTTTCAGGTCAGCAACAAATCCGTGATTGTCTAAGATGAAATTGCTGTGACTTTTCCCGGGATTAGTTTGTGATATGCCACATTCAGGGAATGCATCGCATGCACTTTCGAAGCTGAAAGATGAAGTTGAGGGAATAGCTCTGTATTTGCTTGCATGTAACAGTGGCTTATTTGGCCAAAAGTCTGTCATAAGGGAAATAACAAATGGTTTCTGGAGTTGATTGTATTATTTTGTCACACTGAAAGGGGAAACTACAGGCCCACTTCTCTTTCACGGGATGTGATTAATTCCCATTGATTTAAACACTGCTGGGGTGTGTGTCAGGCATGGATAGAGTAGGGCAGGGAGGAGAGAGGACCCAATAGCAAGCAACCATTTATGATTATCTCTAATAATAATTTATGATATCTCTAATAAATTTTTTTCACTGGAAGTCACTAAAAGGCCTTGGCTACAGGATAATGTTCATACACCTATTTTTTTCCTGCTGTAAACAACAAAAAGATTTTATGAACAGAGCAGGGAATATGGATTGTCATGTCAGGACTCCAGACTACTTCACTCTTTAGGGTAAAGCGCTGCAAGTGTGGATTTGAGAGGTAGCTGGTATCATGCTGCAGGGTCTTGACACAGCAAACAAATCTCTGTGGAAATGGAGACACCTTCGCTGTGACAGGAGTGCCACTGCCTACACAGCTATTGGCAGTTTGCAAAGCCTGTGTAATCGGTCATGGGAATAAAGGACAGAAATATTTCTGGATGCAGCACTTTCCTGCTGATTTCAGGATCGTCCTACAAAGTAACATGACCAGCCTCACCAATTCAGTCCTTGCATGTTCCCTTCTTCTTGAGAACTCTCCTTTCTTCAAAAAAGAACAGTATCTGTCAAGGACAACTAATCCTTATTGCTTGCTCTCAGGGGGTCCTTTCATGTGGCAAGAAAAGACCACAGCTTAGCTGAGTGAAAGTGGGCTGATGTTCTAATTTTGTTCTTCTACTTTCCTTTTGTTTTACAATCTATTTAGGATTAGAAATGTACTTAGCAGATATAATTCTCCTGAAATGGAGTTTCTGTCAATAAACCCCCAAAAATGTCATGACAAGGAACAATTTTAAAAAGTGTGAAACTTCTTGTTTCAGCAGTCTTTAATGGAAGAGTGCTAAAAAAAAAAAAAAAAGAAAATCCAACCATAAAATTGCTTTATTTTGACATTTACCAAAGGAAATTTTTGGACCTTTTGTGTCAAAATAGCATTTATCATTTCAAAAGTGAACTAAACTAAAAGGAAACAAAATTTAACAAGAGAACTAAACACCTGGAGAATGAAGCATGTATTTCATTTTGGGTTGAATAATTTAGTCTGAATTACTCATCAATAGTTTACTGTAATCAGAATGGCATTTTCCTGATTTGTCAACAGAAAAAATATAATAAAAACATCTCTTATACACCTCAGCTTTAAGCTGAGGACAAAATAGACATTTTTTTAATTTGAGTTGCAGCAGCAGCAGGACATGGCAACATTGCAAAAGAGCTGCCTAAGATGCTTCTAATGTCTGTGGTGAGTGGGAGCAGGTCAGTTGCAAAAACACAGTAACAGCTTACCCAGCCCCACGGCTTTTGGTGATGTGAGAACTACAGCAGCAGATAGTAAAGCAAGCAGTAAAAAAAAATTAGTCTACAACTAAATTTCTGAGCCAAGAGGAAATACTTATAGCCACCAAATTTTTTCCACTGTTGTCTTCTTTCAGTGAAATACAGCCCTAAGGACTTTAATTTTGTTGCTGAAGCCCTGCATTACTGACCTGGTCGCCTCAGCTTCCTTGGAGCTCTTACCACATGCCCCTCAGTGCTGTGGCTGCTGCCCATGTGCAATGAGCCTGGGGGCTAAAAATACCCATTACAAATGCTACTGCATACCAGGAGCATTTTTTTTTCCATATGAAATCCCTCCATGTGGATTGTGTTACCATCCCACCTCAGCTAGCACATGCCGTCTGGGATTAACTGGCCCATGAAACTGAGTCCTGGTGGGGACCAGAGCAAACCCAATTCTGCCCACACTCCAGAGCTCCCCTTGAGGGCACGTGGGAGGCTCAGATGTGCTCTTCTCAACTGCCTCTTCTGGGGACTGTTCCTCACAGGATTCGGCATCTAATTTACTTCCCCTCTTCAGGTATAGTCCAGACTTGGCAAGGAGTGGCCATCAGTGTCCCCCAGTCCCCATAGCGACTTCCCCTTCAGGCTCCCTGGCATTTGAGCTCTGTTGTAGCTCTGCTGCTTAGTGCTGTCACACAGACTTTCGTGTGAGGACTTTTCTCCTTCTTTCCGCATTTTTGGGGGGATGGGAAGGGGCCTTGGTGAGGCCTTGGCCAGAAATACGTAGACAGAAGAGGGGACAAGTGTGTAGGAAACTTAACTCTGTTTAGGTTATCCCATACAGACACTTTGTCACAGTTTACACTCCTTACCTTGTAAATCTGGTGCAGTGTTACCAGCATGAGTAGAGTTCCTTTTTTACCCGTGCATGAGGACAACATTTGTAAAGTAGTCTGTCCTTGCCATTGTGTGTGTATGTGTTTGTGTATAAAAGTAGCCACATAGATGCCTACAAACTAATGAAGTTCAGCAACTCTGAAGTTAGGAACATATATGTCACTGTAGTAGCTTGAAAAAATAAGTGATGGAAGGCTTAGCCCTTTCAGGCTATCCTTGTTGCAACAGTTTCTGCAAACTGGGTGGCAGGAGGGACTGGGTTTGCAATGAGGCATGGCACCCTTCAGCCTTGGCTGTCTGGCTGAGGTGTGACTCCATCCAGCAGCGCCTGAAGCTTTCTCCCATCAAGAACAGTTTGTTATTTGTGTTATTTCTTTGGTACAGAGACCCTTCACAAACTGTCAGACCCTTTGCTCTGACTGAGGTTCCCTTTAGAAAAAAGTTTGTGAATAGAGTACAGGAAAGATGGTATTTCTTCTTTCTTGTAGTTCAGGGCCAAGATAAACTGGCACCAAGGGCACAGCTGCACTTCCTCTGTCCTGTGCAATGAGGGCTTTGGGATCCTGGATATATTTGCAGCATGTTTCGTGGATGCTGTCACTGGGTGTATAAAAGAGCAGTTTATTACAGCAAAAACTCTGCTGATAGCATGGTGCCTGCAGTGAACTCACAAGGATGGCTGGATTATTAAGGGACGTAAAAAGAGCCTTTTAGAAGTGTCACTCCTACACACTAGGGTACAGCAGGAGGTGCACAGCGGCGGTCTGTGTGTCTCTCGCAGCAGGGACTGTTGGCACAATGGCTTCTGTTTTTGCTGCCTGTTCAGTATTATTTGTTTTATGTTGATACTGTCAATGCACTTAAAGAGATTATATATTTTTCCCATGGCATAAACAAAATGACTTGCATTTTGCAAGGAGAGTAATGGTAATGAGAAGTCAGGCTTCAAGGGGAAATGATAGTAAGGTTGACAGCAAGGAGAAATAAATCTTGTACATTCAACTTAGTCTGAGCTGACTGTCATTTCCTTAAATAAATTAATAAAGTCAAGTCCCCATGTTCTTACCTTATGAGGATGGGGAGAAGAGGGAATGAGCTGTGACCTTGTAGCAGACAGTGTTTTTAGTAGATGATCTCTTACCATTACCTCGAATCAAGCTTCAAGCAAGACATGAATTTGGTGGTTCTCCTCGGGCCGATGTCAAACCTTTGCCCTCCCCCTGCCATCTACTACCTTGCAGCAGCCCAGAGCTAGACATGATTACAGAGACAGAGGATGATGTAAGGACTCTTCTGAAGCCAGCTGGGCTTAACAGCTCACTTTGGAAACAACTCCGGCCCTTCTCCCCTACCCGCTGTCACTCCTCCCTCCCCCTGCTGAGGTGGGTAGCCATGAGCTAGATTGAAATGGAGAGGGGGAATCATGCTATTAATAACTCTGAATCACTGCTCCCTAGAGGATGCTGAGCATTTGTTTATCCTTTGTTCCCAGGGGACAACGTACTCTATGTTACAGCCATTTGTTGGTTTGGTTTTTTTCCCCACCCAGATACAGAACTGTGGCAGCTGAGCTGCTGTATGAGAATAGCATTAAAATGTGTAATGCACCATAAATAAACAGAAATAGACAGCCAGGAAGCTGTGGTAATCACTGCTTTGATGTAGCATGAATTATGATGTGTGTATATATGTGAGCGCCTGTGTGGGGGCGGGGTTTCAGGGTTTCATGTTTCTGGCTGTGCTTGTTTTGACTCTGCTGCTGTTGCTCTGGGAAGAGAGCGAACCCAGCCTGTCATTTACCTATCTCCACCTTCGCACTGACAGCTGTGCATGTCCCTTGACTCAGAGGGAAGGGATCTCGACCTCCGCTGCCTGTTCTCTTGGAGTCCCTCCCTCCACCTCCTCCCTGTCCCCTTTGCCCCGGTAGCAGGGCAGAAGGGGTAATCCTGGCTGTCTCCCAGGACCGGGTCACTCCTCCTGCAACCTAGAGAGGATCCTCTTACATCCTGGGCTTCAACATCACTTTCCAGGAGTAGCTGATTTATGTTTCTTGGGTCTACGTTAGGCTGTTTTTCTTGCTGATTTCCTGCTGTTGCTGGGATAGTGAAAAAGGCAATGGTTGTGTTAACGCAGACAGGTGAGGTTATTAACAGCTCGGTGTCGTGCTTCCCTCAAGATACCGAAATTAAAAAGGTGGCTATTGCAGCCTAGTGCTCTGATATCGCTAAGATACACACAGTAGGTGGAAAGAGAGGAAAGCCAGCAGAAAATAATGTAGCACGGGTGTCTCCTTGTTGATTATCTCCTATCAGCTTCCCAGGGACTCCTTCAGCTGGCACAGCAAGCTGCCCGTTTGGAATTATCTCCTGCCCATCCCTGCTACAGCAGCAAGACAGCTTATTAAAACAGCCTAGCTTTCTTTTTGTGCTCTTTGCATTAATTTTTTACCTGCAGCCAATAGCCTCTCTCTGAAAAACTTGTTTGGTCTGAATATCCACAAATGAGTCTAACAGTGCTTAAGTGCTGCTCGGGTTCAATGAATTCTCTGACCTTATGATAATTTAGGTGTCACAGGGCACCAATAAATGCCAAAAACTGTCTGCCGGTCTGTAACTAGCTGCGTAGGCACGGCCGAGCGCTGCCGAGGCAGCCTGCGAGCCCGGGTGATGAGGCTGGAGCACAGCGTCCCTGGGTCCATCCGCGCCCTCTCCCGGCTCCCGCCGGAGAGCCAAGCTGCCCGCCCTCCTGCCTCCGCCCCGGGCTCAAAACATCCCCCGAAAGGTTCGTCCTTCTCGCACAAGAAGCTCCATTTCCTAGCTGGGAAAGCGCAGGGCTTGGCTCTGCTGCGAAGCAGTTGCGTCGAGCAGGGAAAAGGTTTACGAACCCAGAAAACAGGGAGCACTTAAATACCTAAAAATTTTTCAGCCGAGACAGCCAAGTCTGACCGGCCTAGAGAGTCCTAATGAACTGCTGAGCACGTGCAAAATTTTCTTGCAACGGTGATATACCGATGTAACCAAAGACCATGCAGAAACTATCCGAGTGAAGGAGTGGTTTTTAGCTAGACAGCTTCAATGGGAATTTGGTGTCTAAATATCTCTGAGCATCCCGATGTGTATTTTTCTCATTATTGTCACTTAATACAGTTACACTTTATTTTATCATAATTGTAGCAAAGAAGAAAGGTTGTAGATTAAAGTCTTTCTACATATAGGGACTGCAATACATAAAAGCAAAAGGCAGCCCTGAAATTTTTCTCTGAGGAATTAAGGTGCACCTTGGTGGAGCTGAGTTAATGCTCTAGCTAATCTCTCCCTGACTCAGCAGGGAACTGAAGGACGTGTTTAACTTTATTCACAAACTTTAAGAAGTTTGTGAAACAGATGAAGCCTTGCTGCTGTGTGGCATATCTTCACACTAATGGATGCATTAAAAAATGCTGTCACAGCGCACCTATATTGCCACACATGGTAATTAGTCAAATTGCAAGACAATTATCATTCCAGTACTGAGATTGCTGACTTGCACTTGCTTCGTAAATGCTGGAAACTCCTTCCTCATTCAGAACTAGCAGGCCTGATTCTGTATTACGTTGTAGCTCCATTGCCCTCCAGCAACACAAAAGGCCTGAGGAGGCTAGAAATAGCCTCTGGAGAGCAATCTCTGACATAAGATGTTCATCCCAGCCCATCTGTTGGCATACCACAGCTCCTCAACACTAGCTCACTCCAACTGTCTCACAAAGCTCTGCCCGGGGCCCTTGTTGGGAAGAGGCCATGTGTTTGACATGTACAAGCAGAGAGCAAGAGCACTGCCTAGCAGTAGCTCAAAAGCAGCTTATGGTCCTAGGGGCTAAATTAAACTCAGTTCAGGAGACCATAATAATTCCTGAAGCTCCCCTTCCCTCACTCCTATCCTCGAAATAGCATCTCCTCCTCCCCTTCTGTTCACTGGCTGTCCCCCAGGAGATCCTTGCTAGCCATTCCTCCTGCGGAGAGATCGAGTCAGAGCAGGGGTACGGTGCTGGACTAGGCAAGGAGCCAGTGATGGTGTATTTTGGAGATGGTGGTAAGCAGGAGAGGGAAGGGAAAAGCAGGCTGTGTCTCCTTCATCTCAGTGAGCATCTCCATGCACAGAGTGGCAGGATGAACTCTGGGAAGCCCATGGTGAGCCAGCCTGTGTTTCTGGAGACAGCACAGTAAGGCGGAATGACTCTGCTTTCATTCCAATGTGCCAGCTCACATGAGGGGCACATGAATGGGCAGAGGGTTTTGGGCAGGAGGTGGGATTCCTTGCATTTTAGAGCCACCAGCAACTCCCTGCCTTATACTCAGGACAGAAATGTTGTCCTGTCTGGTCTTTCGAGCTGCCTGTGGCTCTGTTGTCCAGTGGGAATGGAGCTGTTGGTTCTCTCCCACCATGGGGCCATGATGACCCTGGGCTTTCCAATGCTGTTGCTGAAGTGCAGAGCAGAAGGTTCCCCACTGTTCACCCACCAAGCAGCAGCAGTTCAGACACTGGGTACCCATTTTTTCTCTTCCAGCATTTGGATGTTGCTCTCAGCATAAATCCTACTTCTGTTATGCACAACATTTTCAAAACAAAAATTGTATAAGCATGAGAAATAGCCACTGCCCTTGACTTTAGATTATTTTTCACTCGTAAAGATAGGACTTGATAAATTAACAGTACAAAATGGCTTCTCCTGAGTCATATCTCTTTTTTTATTAGCTTCAGAGGCTCAAACCACCCAAGAAGAACACAAGGGTTTTTAATGCTCCTTCTTGATCAGAGGAAAAAATCAGCATAAGGGGATTCTGCAGTGCAAGAGTTATTTGACAATGCAAGCCTGATATAATAAATTATTTTGCTAATTTCTGTAAGTATGTAAAGCATATGTAAACTAGCCCAAATGTCAGTATATTCAGACTTCTTAGACTTTTTAATTTCTTTTGCATTGCAGAAGAAAAATACATTTTTTAAAATGAAAAATTATTGACACTTCTGTTCTCACCAGCTGAAATTAATGGAAGGTTTGTCATTGTATTAGATGAAGTGAGAATCACACCATTGCAGTCCTGTTTAGTGTCACAAGGTTGTCAAGCTGCCAGTTTCCTGTTGGCATATTAATGGCTTTTTTATGATATTTAAAGCAGATAAATTATTTGTAAAGTGATTTATTCTATTTTGCAATTAATTGCAGTCATTGAAATATGTTTTATTTTACACTAGGGTTTTATTTTATATGGTGAAGCCATTATATTTCCTTTTTTTTGGCATTTAAGAGCTTCACGTTTGCCCAAAAGACGTAAGTATGGCAGTTAATGATTGGATGCAAATTCAGTGTTCTGCTTTCAGACAGTTTATGACATTCAGTCAGTGTCTTTGCTGAGTAGAGGTTTCCATTTTAAGGCTTTTTTTTTTTCTTAATCTTCTGGCATGCTATTGCTTTTGCACTCCACATTTTTTGTTCTTATTTGCTGGTTTTTTTTTTCATCTTCAAGGAATAACAAGAATGAAATGTGTATATAAAACCACGATACATCATAAAACACATCACATTTGCTTGAAGATACTGCTAGCATGAAAATATTAGTAGTTATAAATCCATCTCCAAGAAAAATTACTGTATTTCTCTGCCTTCAACCAGCTGTTCATTAAATGGAAAGTTACTTTTTCTAAATTGTCTAAATTTAAAGGTCATGTATCTCCTTGGAATGGCTCAGTCTTTGAAGGTGCATTCTTCCAGTTGTTGAACTACCTCGCAACATAAAGTCTTTTTTACCATTTACATACATGCAGACGAAATTTGTATTCACACAGAGAGCTAAACCAGGCTTATATTCTTTTTCCCCTGAAGATCTCCCACCTTTGAGATGCTTCTGCTTTTGAGGTGTGGAAGTGTATGTGAATCACAGAAATTTAAAAAGTAGCCAAAAGTGCAGATTTCTGGTATTTATCTGCCCGTTGTATTTCACAGTTCTCATTGGGTTCCTGTAGTTGACAGAACTGTGGCCATTCGTACTGTGAATACCTGAATCTAGAAAAGCTAGTAATCATGAAAAATAAAATGTGCTACCCCTTGAATATCTGTTTATAGTGTATGGGTGGGAATAGAGCATTACATTATGGGGGAGTTTTACTAGAGTCCCAGGGAATGGAGTGACTCCCCTTAGAATTATGTGAGTACCACTGGCATTGCAATCCTGTCCAAAAGCTCCACTGGGCAAAGAGCTGGGCCTCTACCTAATCAAAGACAGCTCACCTGGCATAACTGAAAGCATTTATGCTGATGCAGGTGACAGAAATGTAAAACCACTCCTAGTTCTGGCTGTCAGCATCCTGTCTATAATCAATCTAGTGTCTGAGTTTTAATTCCTTAAACAATGTGGGAGTTTTTGTGGTATTTTTATAATAAATATTATTGAATGACAATTTACTCCCAAAAGTAAGATTAGCTTTTATTCAGGAATTCTCTTCTATTTAGTAGTTTTTAAATGAACACATAAATTAACAGATAAGCCTGTTAACAACTCTGAAATAAAATTAATTTGTTGATGTAAATTGTTACTCAGCAGGAAATTCATGTCTGCAAAAGCTGCAGTTTTAGTTGCTGACAGTCACAGTGCATTAAATAAGTTATTTCCACAAGTTCCATGAAGCAGCTTATAGATGCTTTTATTTAATGTCATTATTTTATATTATTCTGATGGTAACATTTGCTCTTCTTTCATAAAACAACTTCTCCCAGACACCAGATTCCTGAGAAAATTGGAAAGAAAAGAGAGAAATCATTCTAAAGCACCCATTCATCAGCCCTGTATTATAGGGTTAAAATTCAGAGATGATAATAAACTTTGTTAAAAAAATTATTGTCTCCCAGCTTTGGCAGGAAGAAATAGTAATTTATATATAATAAAGCAAGTTTAGCCATATGACAGCAGCTGATGTTTGAATGCTGTAGCAAATGGATGATCTCTGAGTTATAGAAATTAAAGGTCAGTCATTCAAATACCAGTTACTTTATTTGACTCACGTAATTAGTGGCCATTACTGGCTACTTCAGCTGGCTGGTAAATGTTTATTTGCTTTTGCATCACATCCCCAGAACAGCACAAAACAGTCTCAACACTGATGTGTCCAGCAGCAGAAAACACGCGCCCTGAA
This sequence comes from Vireo altiloquus, assembly GCA_013396875.1. NCBI lineage: Eukaryota > Metazoa > Chordata > Aves > Passeriformes > Vireonidae > Vireo > Vireo altiloquus. The sequence goes on from VZRF01006704.1 coordinate 1,107,625, forward strand.
ATCAGAGGTGTCATTGCAGCAAGGGCAGAGACACCTCTGGTGGGGTTTGTAGTGGCTGGTAAGCCTATTTACCAAGAAACTACTGAAGTCTCCTGGAGGGAAAGACCCTAAGAGGCATCCCCCAGCTTGGGGTGACAGAAAGAGGCTTCTCCCAGGATACCCTGTTCTCTTATGTTAATGTACCCCAGTTCTGCTTCCCCGTTGGCCCCCTCCTGCTCCTATCCACCATATTTGTCCCTGTTGGAGAATGTTCTCTCCTGCCTACTCACCCACTGCTCCCTGTTCCTTGGCCACCCCCTCTCTATGTCCCCACTGGCCCCCATACCCTCACCCTGCCTATGTACTGACCCCTGCCCTCAAACCACTGGCTCCTGATGCTCTCTCTCCTCCCCTATCGCCCCCCATACTTAAACCTAGATCCTCCACTGCCCTTGGTTCATTGTCACTGGCTCCCTTGGAATGCGTGTGGCTGCAATAAAGCACCACATGGAATGCCATACAAGAGTCCTTCCTGGCTCTTTACCATCGACTCTTATTTGGAGCTTTCCGGTGTGAGTGCGTTTGGTGAGTGTGTGTGCATGTGGCATCACCGAGCGGTTTTCCCTGTGGAGACGCTTTTGGAAGACAGCCACACCATCACCCCCCACACCCCAGGCTATAGGGTTAGCCTGGGTGCCACTTGGAGGATGCTCTGTGTCCTTGGCCCCTAACAGCTGCCTTTGCATGTACTTGTCATTTCTAGGCAGATCTGTCCAATTTATCATGAACTCCCAGTGCCACAGTGTGCTGCTGCCACTGCCCAAGCTGGTTTTCCTTGATCCTAGTACAAATATGTCTGTGCCTGCTGACATCACGGCTCTTGTCTCCATGAACATGGCCATGGAACACAGAGATGCACCAATGCTCCCTTTTTAAAATGCTCGTGCAAGATTTGCAAAATTTGTGCAGTGGAGACCAATGATGGAAGAAGTTCACTGTCAATGGAATGAGCAAACCACAGAAGCTTAAATGCAAGTGCAGGAACTGCAGCCTCACCTGTGCTCTGGGGACTGCCATGACTTCCCAGCTGTCCATACTAGCTTGCTCAGTGACTTACCCACTGGCAACATGCTTGTGGAGGTCCTTGTTTGTGAAGACAGTTCAGTAGCCTCAAATTAGACTGCTTGCAGAGAGAGTGGGATTTTCCTGATACAGACAGCTGAACTGTGGGAACTGAACAGGATCCAAGGTCACATTAGATAGATACAGTCATATGTCCAGTGGATGAAATGGTGTGAACTCAGCTGCTGCTCTTCGCTGGCTGGAAATTCTATGAGGATGGAAGGGCAAGGCATAAAAATAACTTGTTCTTTATAAAAATGATTATTTATTATTCATTGTTTTTATTTTATTACCAGTAGAATGTAAGGTGAAATAAACGATTCATAAAGCTCATCTTGCCTTATCTCTGCAATTCTTTCTTGGGCTCACTGGAGATATAATTTATGTTTGTTTCTCCATTTACTGCAATTGCCCTTTATCAGAATTCAGGCTATAGTTTGCTGGCTGATTCTGATAGCTGGAAGTAATGCAAAGAGGATATTTTTAAAGTAGATTATTACAGGGAAAAGAAAGATTTTCTATCACCATGATGCTGTTTGCAAAGGGGATCTAAATTTTCTTTCAAACAATACTCCAACTGCTTAATCCTCTCACCTCTATGAATATTTATAAATACAAGAATCCAAGTTACTTTTCCTGTCACCCCAAAACCAAACATATTGATAAGGGAATGTGAAATAAAAAACCAGTTTTGACTTGAGAATTTCTCCCCTTGGTAGAGAAGCAGATATGAAAATAACTTAAATAATAAGCTGAACAAACTCAACTTAATAAGCTTCAATGTCAGGGTCATATCTGCCTGGTGCTAGAGGGATAGTATTTGAGGGTGACAGATGAACATTCTGTTTCCTTCTGGTCTTAAAAATCTGTGAAATCAGATCTCTCAGCTCTGGAAAAGTGCAGCCCTTTCTCTGAGGCAGCCAGAGCTACAGAAAAGCATGTCAGACCAAGTCCTTTTAGGGCACCTTGAAGGGCCTTGAGGGAACTGTGCTTAACACCATGGTGGCTCAGTCAATGGGAGTGCTGCTAACATACTTGCAGAGTCCAAAGTGGCCTTTGAAGGCTGAACAATGAGAAGAAATCCTGAGTATTTTGTGAAAATTTCCTTCCCCAGCTGCTGCTGGCAGGAGTCATGTGGGTTGGGAACTGATCTGGCTATGAAGCTTCAAGACGAGCAGCTGCATTTGAGCGTGTTTGCATTTACTTGCAACTGAATTTGTTGCTCTGAAAAATATAGTGGCACGTCCAAAACTCAGCCTCCCAACCCAGGATGAAGAGGGAAGTCAGCATGGTGCAGTCAGATATAGACTGCAGATACGGCTAGCCACATGCTGAGGAGGAGAGGCTGTGTGACTCCTGTCCCAGGCTCTGCACTGAGAGCAAGGACCTCTGGACAAGAACAGTGCTGGCCGCATCCTTCCTCCTGTCAGGGCACCAATTTGCAGACATTATCCCCAAGCAACAAGAGGTGAGCTGAGCCAGATGAAATTTGGCCAGTTCAGGTGGATAAAGCTCTTTGCTGGTGCAGAGCTCATTATGAACCTCACAGCCCTTTCTGGACCTAGGAGATAAACAAGGGAACTAATTAAATGCATTGGCTTATTAAGAATGATTGACTTCCCTTCAAGATTTAGTCTACTTCATTTGTTGCTCATCATAGGTAATTGTAGATGATTAAGGATATGAGGGCTATCAATTTTCCAGATATTGGGTAAACACTACTGTCCTTGTGTCTTGTCCTAACTATTTAGATTTTTGAGTTCTGATTTACACTGACATGCAAAATTTTAATTTTTTTTTCTTTCTTTTTTTTTTTCCATGACTGGGTTTTCAAAGACACAGCAAAGCAATTTTATTTCCAAAAAAATTTCCAACACTGCAAATTTCAAATCTTCGTTCACTCCAGTAGCAGAAATGTCTCTGGAGTTTGAGGTACAAATCCAAGAGTCAATAGTTGGATAGTTGTTGGAGCACCTAACCCAAAACTCCAAAAGGAGGAAAAAAAATTTCTCAGAGCAGTGAATAGGTGCTGGGTCAACCTTTAAGTATTTACATCATCTGAGCAGCACCAAAAGTATGAAAAAAGTTAATGATGATCATGATAAAGCTATAAAAATCGAGAACAACATGAAAGTGAAGAGGAATAGTTAAAAGAACTGGGAAAAATAATTAAATGCTTAAAAGGCAGCATGTTTAAACAATGGAATAGAGAAGGCTATTAGAAGTAAAATACTCATCAATTTGAATGTGGAAATCCTGTCCAAATGAGGAAAATAAAAGACCAGTTAAATTCATCCTGTTGAACATAGAACTCTAATGAGGCAAGCCAAAAAAAGATTTTGAAGAGCAACTTCCTACAGGCATAAAAGTGACTAATAAGAACTTTCTCAGAAACAGGAAGCCTTTTGGAAAGTCAATGGGCTGAGAGATGATTAAGGTGCAAATAGGATACTCCAGGAAGCAGCACTATGGTGAGAAAGCTAAATGAATTATTTGCATCAATGTTCTCTTCAGAAGAGGTCATCAAGGTTTCCACACCTGAGTCATTCTTTACAGGTTCAAGCCTGAAGAGCACTCAGAAATCGAACTGTCAACAGAGGAGATTTTCAGAGCAATTCAATAAAATGAACAGTAGCAAATCTCAAGGACCAGGTAGCATTAAACCAAGCATTCTAAAGAAGCCAAAATACGAGACTGCTAAACTACTAATTTCTGAAATCACTCTTAAAAGCAGAGAAATAGAAAGTTGCAAATGTGATGCTATTAAAAAAAAAAGTTTAAGGAGCAGAACAGAAAAACTACTGACCAGTAAAATTGATTTCTGTACCAGACAAATTGGTAGAGATCATAGAAAATAGAATTGGTAAACACATTATTTTGTAGAGAGCAAACATGCCTCACAAATCCATTATCATCCTTTGAAGGAGTTAATGAGAATCAGACTAAGGGCATGCTGCCTGATTTACAGTGGACCTGGGTTTTCACGAAGTGATTCACATCACCAAAGGGGCTTAAAGAAATTAAACAGTCATGGGATGAAAAGGAGGTCCCCTCATATGGTTTAATGTATGACTAAAAGAAAAGAAACAAAGATTAAATGCCATCCTTACAAAGCGAAGAAGCGGGGCCCGACTGAATCCCACACGGCCCCTGCTGGGACCCATGCTGTTCTAAATTAGATTTGATACAGGAGTGGGGATGAAGCCCAGCTATGCTCCAACTTTCTAGCTTTCGAGTATTTTCTTTGATCAGGATCATGATTTAACTTGAGTACAGACTGAACAGGTTGGTTCATAGGCCTTCGTGACCAGGAGACCATTGCCAGGCATGTGTTGTTGAGATATTGTGGGTTGGCAAGGAGGCTTGCCAAGAAAGGAAGAAACTCCTCCTTTCTTAGGTTGGAAGTTGCAGTAATGGCAGGCTTTGGGGAGTATGTTGTGTGTGCCTCAGACTTGACAGAGCTGGCAGGTATTCCTCCTGTGTCTGTCAAGCAAATTAAACGTTAATATTGACCCACCACTAGCAAAGATACTGAGGAAGGGAGAAAATAAATGATTTGCTAATCTGTAGACCAAGATGCCAGAATTATGGTACTACAACAAGAAGCAAATTTTTTCATTGAAACATCAGATTTTCCCGAATTGTTATGCTTAAGGAGTTTTATTATTCTCTTGTATGAATCGAAGCTCTCTATATGTTAAATTTGGCTGTCTGAGAAATCTAGGTAATTTTTTACTGCAGGTATATAGAGATAATTGATTGTCAAAAGCTAAGTGGTCACAAGTAAAAACTATTTTCTCTTCTTTAATTTGTGAGTCTTTTCAGCCACTGAATCCTTAACCCATGAGAACCTTAGGGCAAAGACAACTTATGTATGTCCTTTCTTTGATATTAAATAACTGTAACATTTCTCCTTTAGAGATGTTATGGTCCCATTAAATGAGATGCTGTTTCAAAACTTATCTTTCAAATAAACTGCACTATAACTGTTGCATACAATGATCGTAACTCTGAACTACGAATCTATTCACCAAGGACAGTGATGATACTTAGGGTTATATTTCTAAGTCTTTTGCTTGCATAACAGCTGTTTTGGGGCATGGTAGTTAGTAGGGTTGTGTAATTTTTACTTCCTAGTAACATAACATTCTAACAGCAAGTCTCTTGTGTAAGAAATACCTATATCTCACTTTTGGGAGCCATGAGTAAAGAGCAGGCAAATAAACCTTTGTATGGTTTGGTATAGCTTGCATACATATACACTCCCATATCTCCATATATCCTGTACATCCTGGGCAGTGGGGCAGGGTGTAAGGTATATGGAAGGTATATGACAGGTACTACATATGTGCATTGTGTAACCTGCCAGAAATCTATAGGAAAATAAAGATTTACAGACATAAAATTAGTGAAACTCCCAAGAAACCACAGCATAACACTGTCATAATAGCTGTAAAAATCTACTTTCCCACTCTTGCTGTGATGGTGAAGTTAGTGTAATTGAGGAACTTAATTTGATTGTCTGCTTGTGCTTGTTTGTCAGTACCTCGTGTTTTGTGGAATAACAGGCCCTGCCATCAAGTTGCTCCAAGCTCTGGTTAGAGCAAATCAGTTCACATCAATTGACATGAACAGTGCAATGACATGTTGCACCATTGAAATGGGGAGTTAATGTGCAAGGCAATGCCAATCTGGTCTGACAGTGGTTTAGAGTGATGGTGAGCAGCTGTCAGCAAGGACGCAAGTGGGTGGAGACAGAAAGCCCGAAACATCCAAAGGATTCTTCTTTTACTTATCCTCCTTTTGTACTGATTCAGTGAAATTGCTTGCATTTGCAAGGATACCAGGAAAAAATTAGGTCAAGTAGCACAATATTGTCCCTGAAGTACTTCCATTTAAATGGGTAGAATGATACCCACTTTTTTCTTTCAGGGCTAAATTCAGCCCATTATCGTTTCTGATGCATTTTGCATAAAATGAATTAATCAGTTGACAGGTTTAGAGTAGGAAGAGATTAAAAAAACCCAGACTAAATCTGTTTCATGATGTTCCCAAATTTGCTTTAGGCTGAAAGAAACTTCTATGAAGTCACTTTCGATATTTTCCTTGTTTGTATAGTCTTCCGTAGATACCTGTTGTCAATTACTGTTGATAACATGATGCTGGAGGAGCTGAATTTTGGGTTGAGATGTTAAGTCCATTCCTACATGTATGGTGAAAGGGCAGCATCTTCCCCCCACGTACAATTTCTGCATCAGTACTAGTATACTAAAACTGTATGACTTCATGCAGTTCTTATGTTTCTGAGAGATTAGGGAACTACAAAGTGGCTAAAGCAAACAGCTACCTGAACTGGTATCACATGGCTGACTTTTTCATCATTCTTCTTCTCTTACTATATTTGTTAATTCCTGTCCCAGCAAGACTAAAAATGAAGCTCAGCTGACCAGTGGAAAGTGAGAATAAGCACTGAGTTTGTAGAAAATAGACTGTATCTGGAGAACAGAACATTTCCTCTGCTTGGACAATGCTCTTACCATCTATGGGATGAGGTGAACAGATAATAAGTACAAATCTTTGTTAATGTAACCATAAAGCTTTACAGCTAAAATTGAAAAGGTCAAGCAGTGCAAAAATCAAGGTTTCTCTGGCAATCTTTAACTTGGCTTCATTCCACAGCTGGAGTATTTTCCTTTCTTTTTTACGTCGTTAAATGTGTCGTGCAATACATTCCTCTTTGACGCTAAATGTGTATGATTCGTATACAGGACATGAATTGTGGTAGAAATAACTGTTGCCATGGGAACTTTAACTTTTGCAAATGCCAAGTTTGAATCTGTAATAGTGAAATCATAAGACTGCAATGAATGGGGGTGTGGCACATCCCTCTGACCCTTCCCTTTGAAGCAATCTCTTCTTGTGTACCTCCCCACCAGCTCCATGCTCCCACATCTGATCCGCAGCAGGTCCCTACACCAGCGTGGGGGAACACTGGACTGTTCTTCTGCCTCTCTTTTTCGGAGAAGCCATTGAGTTTCTCCCTGATGCTGTCCACTTCCAGGTGAGTCTCTACAGGCTTGTAAGCAGGATCAGATCTGACCTATGTTGCCTTGTTCAATGAGATAATTAACACATGTTCAGCAGCACTTATCAGTTCTTTGGCAATTCCAGATGCATTTTCCCTTAGCCACTCACAGCTACAGAGTTATGGACCTATTTTATGCTGTGAAGAGCCAAGGTATTTATTACATGGCAACTGCTACTGCACCCAGCTAGAGCCTGGAAACCTACTCCAGGGGCTTGAACAAAGTTATTTGTTCCCTGAGCATTTATGCCCTCAGTCTCCTAGAGAAATACACTGCACAGAAACATTCTTCTTTTAGGCCCTTTCCCTAACCTGGTCCTAAAATGGGAATTGCTGTCATGCTGAAATTCTGATGCAGCAGTGTTTGTTTACTCCCAGATAGACCTCAAACCCTGAAATATCAAAAGCATGAAATAGATCTGCAGAGTGAAATGTTTGGAGATAACAAAACTGTTCATTTAGTCAGTCTCTGAAGAGGCTTGTCGTCTTGTGGGGATTTTTTCTAATATCCTGTATTTTTTTCTTTCCTGTGGCCCAGAATCTCTGGCTGAAATACAGCTCGTGAGGGATCTCAGTTCGTAGTGGGGAAAAACCCAAACTCTGTGTCCATTGCACAGTTCTGTGGGCCTCTTCTGATGGGAGATCCAAACAGAAGTGATAAAGGAATACATTTTCCAGGGGAAGTGCCAAGCCACTCTTAAGACATTTTGATACAGGCTGGTGAGGTAACCTGGATGGCTCCATAACCTCTGTGTGTATGAACCACTTGGTTCTCACCACTTTTCTGTCCAGTGATTCAGGAGAAAGAGGAGTGGAGGGGCGGGGGGAGGTATGGAGAGACACAAGGAAAGAAGGGGAAAAAAAAGAAGGAAAGAAGGTTGTTCTGTCTCTCCTCCACAATACACACAATTCTCAAAGGAAAGTGACAATCAACAGGAATTGAAAGGTAGCTTCCCAAGCAGCAACATTGTGTGCCATCACTTGATAAACAAAGAGTTTATTCTTTCCCTCTTGGGATGATCACCCATGCCAAATATTCTGGCACGTTCCTGAGCCTGTTACCTAAATAATATTCACTTACTAACAGGAACATTTGTCTGTGGGTAATGCTCTAAGTTATAATGCTGGGCTTTGCAGGGCATGAGAATTTTTGGTGTTGGAAAGAGCATAAAAGGCCACCTCCTCTCTCTGCAGGCAAGCAGAGACTCTGCATTCTCTCCATGTAGGCTCTTTTTTGTCTTTAGTCCAGAGATTGTCTTAGATCCAAGTCAACCAAACAAAAGCTGATTATCTCACCTTTAAATAGAGGGATTACGGAGGAGAAGTTGAAACTGGGTAACCGATCTGTAACTTGAACGGCTGAGGGGGATAACCCTTCAGATGAAAGAAATTTGAAGGAAGAAAGGGAAAAAAAATTACAAGTTGAAGATTAATGCAGAGCCATAGCTTCAAGCATCATGCGAGACATTTGACTCATTCACAGTTATTTGTATCTGTATAAAAAGGGAGCACAAATAAATAGCAATTTTAATTCTCTCTGGAGCAGCAAACTTGCTTTTCCTCTAAGAAGTTCATCATAAGGGAAGCTTTCTTGAGAAGCGTTAAAAAGAAGAAAAATGCCAATGTCAGCATTGACATCTTTATCTTTTCTCTTCCCACAGCCCCACAACAAATATTTTGGGTTTTTTTGTTAGCAGTGTATATTTCCTCCTACTTATTGTGGATGCCTTGAAACTAAATGGGCTGCAATTAAATTCTTGAAAATATCGTCCCTAGAACAGCTCTCTGCTAGGAATACTGTAGAACAGGTCTCAGATTAGTACACATATTACATTCACATATTACATCTGTGCAAACGTAATTTTAAGCAACCCTTTATTTTTCCAGTTCTTGTATACTTATGCTGGTGTCCGGAAAAATATTTTTTATCTTCCCTGGTAAAACGCAAGGCGAAAACACTGCTCTTAGCCTGGGCTTCCTGAAGGAGATTTGGTGGCTCCTGGGTTTCCCTGGGGCATGGGAACACACAGCCTTTCCCTCTGTCTGACCATAGTGTCTCCACAGTCTCTGTTAGGGGAGTTTTGAAGTTGTTTCAGCCTTAGCGTGCTCACAAAGGGTTCTCCTATACTGGTGCAAACTTCCTGAGTTGCCATGTTGCTTTGGGCTAGCAGAGCGATAGAAGCTAGTATTTGCCTTCAAAATACACTAAAACTGAAAGCAGTTTTCTGGCATGACCAAACTAGCACTGTTTTGACTCTGAAATGGGTATATCATTGAAGATCATAGGGATCAAGAGTCCTGGAAGTAAGATAAACTGAATTCTATAGGAGCTTTTTTCTGTTCTCTATCTAACCCACAAAATTTAATTCTCAGAACTGTAACTGCTGAAGACATGTTTTTCACTAGATCAACGTGTATGGAAATGGGCCTGATTCTGCTTTAAGCTGATGCAGTTTGAGAGAAATGGTCCTGATTTACACTCAGGGAACTGAGAGGAAAATCAGTTCTATTATATCCATAAGAGTGCTCGTATTTTAAAAGGACTAGAGTTTCAAGCTGTCATTTCAGCCAAGACAAATAGATTTTCTTGTCACCCATACTCAGAGTCCATGACAGTGCAGAGCTCTTTTTAGATGGATTTTTGAGTTGGGAAGGATAGGAACGAGCTATGAAAACACCACAGAGTGGTGGTTCTTTCTACTATTTTTTTAATACTTTCTACTATTTTACCTTTTCCTCTGGTCTTCTTTATATCATCATAATCTAGATAAAACAGCAGTGCACAGCATGAGTAGCATTTTGATGCCATTCAGGATACCAAAGAAGTAGAAGATACAGCTTAGTTCAAAGTGCCAGACATGCACTGGCAAGATTAATTTACAGCAAAGTCAGAACTCTGAGTAGGCTTGAATTATGCTTCTCTGTAGTACAAAAAAAAAAAAAAAAAAAAAAAAAAAAAAAAAAATTGCACTGTGGAAATTGATGTGGCATAGTGCACAGGAGAAAGAAAAAAACATTTTCATTCTACTTTACAGATAGAATCAGAGTCTAGTGTTAAGCTAAGCTAGTGAGAATATCTAACACTGGCATTAGAAGAGAAAGCTATTTGTCTTCCCGAGTCAGGCCAAATTCTGCTTTTCTTAATTCTTATGGGTAAATACAGATTTACACCTGAGCCAATAAAAGCAGGATGAACTCCTTTTAAACATGCAAGAAGAGAAGAGGCACAGATCACTCTGAAAAGCAGAAGGAAAGAGTGCAAAGTAATTTTAACCACCTAAACACATTTCCCCATCCAGTATGAGGCAGCGGGGAGCGGCAATCAAAATTGATTGTTCCAGTTAAAATTCTACATCATGATGTTATAGAAAAAGTAGCATGATGAACTCAGCTTTTCTAAAAAAAATATAGGCAGGAGCTTGTTAAGATTAAAGAGTTCTTTGGCACATCATACATTTTCTTGATTCATTGTACATCATTAAAATTTCTTTTATTTTAATGATGTTTTGTTCATTTAGTGGACAAGCCATTAAATTCAAATTATATCTTGAAGGAAGTTTACTTCGTTTGGGTCTTACCACGGAAACCTCTCATGTATTTGTGTTTCTAATGTGGACAAAGGGGTCAGATCTTAATAGCAGGTTAGACAGGTGTGATAGTCATAGATGTATCAATAGCACTACACTTTTATACTTTAGCAGTCCCTTTCTACCTTTTCTGTGAAGAAGCTCCAAATATTTATGTAGATATGTAAATCAGGGTGATAAAAATGATAGAAAATCTTTTTTTTTTCCCTCCAGCTCCTGAGCCATAATTTATGTTTTATTGCTGGTTACAGTGACATTAAATAGTCAGTAAAACAAGTATATCTGCATCACACAGTGCATAAACAGCATTTTGAATAACTGTCTAAGTTATTTAAAATTTTTCAGTGGCATGATATTTAGAATTGTACCCTTTCTTAGAAATCCCTTTCCTTTTTTGACTTCTCTGTGGCAGCGATTTTTATGAATAGGAGGCTAGAGCTGTGTAATCAAATTCATTACAGTGAAGTCAAAAGTCTTGATTTGCCAATAATTTGAAAATAAATTGTGTCGCTAGGTCTGTCCCTTCATTGAAAGATAAGCATTTTGTAACGTTAAATAAAGCACAAAGGTGAGTACTCAGTTGAAGGGTTGTGTAAAAGTCTTCTAAACGTGATCACAACTTCTCTGATCAGTTTCTGACTTGTGCTCCTCCTGTGAATCCTCCTTCTCTCCCATCCATCCTTACCTTAGGATTTGCCTTATGCAAGCTGGAGAGCAAATCTGCCTAGCTCAAAAATGAAAGCAGGTTTTGTATATTTTTTTTGACAATAGAGTTTCTAGTTGGAGCTCGTTCAAAGCCTTTCTGGGTTTTCAGAAACCAGTGACAGAAATGGCTTCTGATTCATGGCCGTGCTTTGTTACCTTTCAAAACATTTGTGCTTGTAAGCTCTACTGTTGCTGGCTTACTGTGTTTACTGCTTGCAGATGCCATTATGTGAGGTATTGATCTTCTTCAATGTGGAAAGGAGGAGTCTAGCATCTTGGAAGATGTCCACAGCATCTTGCAGGATCATGTCCAAACCCTAGAAACAGTTTTACTTCTGCTTTCACACAAACCATTGATGCTGAGTGATCTTTGTGATAATACTAGGATTTCATTTTAACCTGCTTGTAATTTTTATTTATTTTAATGTTTTGCTGTTTGCTGGAAGTCCAGTAAGATTTTGCATTATAAAGATAAACCTTTCCCAACCATTATATGGCATTATTGTGTCAGGAAATAAAAAACATTCCAAGATTGCTTTCCAAGAAGCATCAAAATGTTCAACATGACTGCACATGGACTAATTATTTCATTTGATACATAACCAGCATGTCAACTCAGCCTTAGCAAGTCAGGACCTCTGGGAGAAAAACAGAATTACCTGTACTTATGCAAAAATGTTCTGGAGATTGCCTGAAATAAACCCAGTCACCATTTCAGAAGACAAGTGAAAAGCATTCTCATCCTTAGCTAGTAGACTCCTCTAGGGAAATTATGAAAATACATGAGTAACTGTCAGCCCCGAAGGTTGATAAACATAGCAGTTCTTCAGATAGACACTGATTTTCATTCTGGTAAAGAAAGTCATGCACATATTCTCCAAACTACCTTTAAAAAAACACCTGTGTTATAGTCACAGATACCAGTTTTCGCCATGGAGTAGTGCCTCTCCTTAGAATCAGTCTGGTGTATCCCAAGTAGTAGCAGTAGGAGCTCAATTATTGTTCTTGGCTTTAACCACTATAAAAAGAGGATTCTTCACTGAAATACAGTCTTTCCCCACATATTCATTTTGTACGAGATGCATTTCCACTTGTGGTGCTAGTAAGCCTGTCTATCATAGTACAGCAGATAATATAGTCTCTGGAATATGCCTGTAGTCCAGGACAACACTTTGGAAATGTCATCTTAAATCTCTGTAGTTAGGCAGATTATCATCTTCACAATATTCCTAGACTCCACCTACATAAATTATAAGAACTTTGGTCTGTTGCTTCAGAGAGAGCTTCATCAGTGCTTTTCTTGTAACATCCTCATCTGCTTCAGAATCCAGCTCTTCCACATTCACCGACAGACCTGGATTCTGCCTTGACACAGGTTGGTGTATTTGTACCAACTTTGACATGCTTGCAAGGAGATTGATTGTGACATCCCCATCAGAACTAGATGCTGTGGAAGGTATTCTTCTGACAGGGTTTCATATGCCTCAAGTCTTGTCAATGTGGCCAGTAAAGAAGGAGTTTGGCTGTGTTGGGCACATTTTTGTAATAAGCTGTCTCAGTGGGATTCCCCTCTCCATTCAGCTTCCCAAACCAAAAAGGCAAAACCATAACCAACCCTGCTAGTCTGCATATGTTTTGTTTAACATTATGAATAAATAAGAGGTCTGAATACTTCTCAAACATATGTAAGGCAAATATTTCTCTTCTGGGGAAAGATAGACTTACAGTTTATATACCAAAATTGCTTTTCTCGGTACTCAGGAAACCGTTTCACTGTTGATCATACATCGTAAATTGTGCCTCTGAGATGAGATGCAAACAGCAAACTATGTCAAGGTAAACACACATACAGGCACTTGAAAAGAGGGCCAGTGTTTGGGGGAAATGATCATTTTAAATTATGACCTGCCCCTGGCACTGATCTGGGATATCACAGCAGAGTCAGCCCACCTGCTCCCCATGAGATTCATTGGGCTTGTCCTCTTTTTCATAAATCACAATTTATATTCCTTCATAAGACCATTATCTAATATACACATTTCAGTAAAATCACACGATCGTAGAGACTCGGGGAAGCTTAGATAAAAATCATAGTGGCTTGTTTCTTGCTCTTACATTTTCCAAATGTGCTTAATTTCCTTTTTCAGCACCCAGAATGCACATCTTATTTTACTGCTAACTGCTAGTCAGAAATGAGCTTTGTTTAATTCAGTGGGCTTTTTCACAAAATGTTAGAGATATACTAGACTGTTTTATAATACTTATACTACAACATAAATATTTTTGCAAGTGTACTAAAAAACAGATTGCTTCTCCCCCTCTCTGTGGCTTCTGAGAAAGTTTTCTGTATATTTCTGAATGTAGTAGTGCCTTCCTGTTGTTTCTGAGGCAAGTGGTTACACGCATAGTCACTCATACACATGTGTGCTCACACACACAGGCACACACGCAGATGCTTTATAGAGATAAGACTATCATATTGATAGACAGCTTTCCAAAAGCTTAGTCTTCACTTAGGGGCCTGGATTAAAGGATTTTTCATGGAGATTAAAAACCTGAAAAAAACACAAGTGGTAATTAATAAAAATAAAAGTGAATAGAAAACCTCCAAGTTGGTGTAAATTCTGAGAAATATTCCTTATCCAAGTCAAAATTAGCAATTAAAATCTGCTCTATTTTTGAATATCTCTCATTCAGAAATATAATACTTATGTAAATGTCTTGGTTTGAACGTACATGTTTTGATTTATATTTGCTAAAATCTTTTTAAAGAAAATAAACTGAGAAGTCAACACTGTCTCAGAAATAATTCCAAACTGAAGAACACATTGTTTCCTTTAGTGAGGGTGAGACCTGGGGTTGAGAGCATAGTGCTGCTTTCTGGATTATGTTTCTGTTTGGAGTTAGGTTCTCTGTCTGAAGGGATATGCTGCTCTTCCTCAAGGGATGTCTGCTGGTTCCTCACTCCAGACAGGCCCCTGCCTTCATGGCCAGTGATGGCCTGATGAAAGTGCATACACACTGTAAAGAACAGATCATGGAAGTCCAAGCTGTCCCCACTTTAAAATGCCCTGTGTGTGCCTATTGCCCTCATGCCTCATGTTCTTATTTATGCTGCAGTTCAGCCCAAGATCAAGGACTTAGGATTCTACCCAGCCCACAGTATAAGATCCACTCCCAACACACAGAACCTCTCTATGAACCTCTCCTAGGTTTTTTCCAGGAAGAAATCAAAGTCCTCTTTTTCTGAACATACTCTAGCAGTGGATTACACTTGTGGTGAGGTGATAAGAGCACGAATTATCCCAAACCTCTCACAGCTGTCAGGGACACACTGACAGAGAGGTGCCTCTGTTGCCTCAGCCTAGGCTATACCAAAACTTTGACAAGAAACATTTAAAAGGATGTGCCAGCCACACTAGATGAGCATGTATTAGTGAGATTAGTATGTCATTGTGTAGTGTTCTACAGTGGTTTGAGGTATATAAATGTTTTTTAGGCATCAGAAAATATTATTCCCAGTTGTTAAGACAACTGTGGAATGGTACACCTTTTCCAGAGCTTGGTTCAAAGACCACCAAAGTCGATAGGAGTCTCAGTGTTACTTGAGAGATTTAAATCTGGCTCATCAGGTGTTTTTATCCCTCTGTCTGCTTGCATGTAAATTCAAAAAAACTGTGTGTCTTTTGCATTGGGAAATCTATTCTCACAGCTAGAGATCTTTTCTGTTAAAAAACACTAGGCTTGGAAGGGAAGAAGAGGCTGGTCTAGAGAACAAAGCAAATTCTGCACTTTTTGTGGAGTTTTCAGCAGTGCAGTGAATGTTTTCCTTTTGTTAGAGTGCCAAATGTGTGATCTAATGCACAAAGCAAAATATGACCCTCTGCTCTCCTTTTCTAGAGGAAGCTACCTCTAAGGTATGGCACTTCCTTATTTTCATGGAAGCCCTGGCTATATATGAAATCAAACTCCAGACCATGTCTTTAGTGTACGAGTAATCTAGGACCGTTAAATTCAGAGACGCGGCAGAAGGTCTTGATTTTGCATGAAGGAGGATCAAGCTGAAGCGATCCCGTGCTAATTGCTGTGATACTGTGCAAGGCACCTTGAAATTTCTCTGTAATGCCATTTTGTTCCATCAACCAAAATAAAGCTATCATGAACTCTCACAGCCATCTGTAGCATATTTTTTGATTACTGTGTATCATTGGTATGTTTTCCCAGAAAGTGTGAAGTATAATAATTAATAGGCCTGACTCCACACTACTGAAGTACCTAGGACAATTTCCATCAGCTTTAATGAGAGTTGAAACATGCTTTAACTGAGCTATTTGGGGAAGGAGAAGCTTCCTAAATTACATATTTCTCTAGCTTTCCAAAAGGTTCCTTGGGGTCACTGTCTGCTCTGGGTGAAATGCACATTTCCAGCCACAAACAAAAGGACTGCTCATCTCACCTGACAAAGCATGTTGGCAAGGTAAGGAGACAATAAAATAAACTCCATCCTCTCCAGTTCTCAGACTATTTGTTCTGCAAAATCTAGACAAAAAAGGACATAGTTTGTGACAATAACTTAAAACTCCTGCAGTCCCAAAGGCCTTGAAGAGGAATAAATGCCAAACTCAGGGATGCCTACTCCTTCAGTGGTTTCCTGCTTTTGTAGCAAAGGAGCTCCAGCCCAAAGGGATCATTTAATAGCAACTAGGGGCATAGGAACCCTCAGGCTGTGGAAACCAGGGATAAAAGCAATAGTAGAGTGCAAGTTATCTGGCAGGATTATAGCCATATCTCCAGACAAAAGAGATGCTGGTAGTAATAGCAAAGTCTATAACAGAAAAGACCAGTGTCTCGTCCTCACACAGAAACAAAGGTAGATTTTTTGACAATACCCAGGAGAGGAAGTCCAGTCTCAACATACACCTAAATTCTCCATCTGCCTCACCAACAGCAGTTGCATGGTCCCTCGGAGAGCAGCAGGGATGGAAAATTTGGCAGGGCTTCTCCCTGCCTCTGTTCATCCCACCAAGGTTGCCTCAGTCTCCTCCACACTGATTTGCAAATAGCCAGCTCCCCTGAAAGCCTCAAGTGTGTCTAGACATTGGCTAATCCCTTCCCTTGTGCCAGCTGGGTGACATCAGCATACTGAATATTGCTACAAATCTCTGCACGAGCCAGGTCTTCTGGCACACATTCTCACACGTCCTTCCCATGCTGGAATCACTGCAGGCAGAGGAACGCTGCAGTGGCTACCTGCTGGGGTGTCTCTGGAGCATGAAGGTGACAGCCTCAGAGAGTGATTCTGTGCACTCATGTGGGCCTCTGAATAAGTCATCAAAGCTCATGGTCCTGGCTATCCTCCTCAAGGAGCCACTGTGGATTCCGTTTCTTTGTCTGTACGGAGCGGGAGTTAATCTAGATGTTCCAACGTTTTCATATCACTATAAATTTCCTTTTGAGGTCTATAAGCTTTGATCCCATCCAAGTAAACCTGACGATTCAAGAAGTTACCAGTTGCCACAGAGGTAAATTCAGTGATCTCCTGCCACCTGGCTGATTGCTTACCACTGTACAAGGCTGTCAGCATCAAACAGGCTGCTGAACACTTACTTCCTAAAAGATATTCTACATTCAATGACATCCTCATTCTCTATTATGTATAAAAGAAACAAAAGAGCTTGTCAGAATAAAGCCATTTAGTGCATACTCAGAAATACCTTTAATTGTTGCATGGCACTTAAATGCTTAGAAAATCTTGAGATCAATAGATTGATCTTACTGAGTCATCTGTCTCCCACCAATTCAAATGTTCATGCTCAGCTTTGCAATTATCTCAGCACCTTTAAATGGGCTGTTAGGAGTATCAGAAAATCACAGAGTCACAGAATGGTTCAGGTTTGGAAGGGACCACTGGAGGTCATCTATTCCAAGCTCCCTGCTCAAGCAGGGTCCACTAGAGCACAGTAGTCATGACTGTGTCCAGACGGCTTTTGAATACCTCCAGAAAAGGAGACTCCATGACTTCTCCGGGCAACATGTTCCAGTGCTCAGTCATCCTCACAGTAAAGAAGCTCTTCCTCATGTCCGGAATACCAAAATGATGGCTGCATCCCTTTGTCTAAATAAGGCAGTTCTAGACCTCTTTGCTGTGTGAAGTGCATCAGGGAGAATGCCGCAGAGGGGGAATGCTTGGGAACAAGGTCATCAGCTTTCACAGGAATGGGGTGGGTCTCTGCCCCTCTACTGAACCAATAAAGACTGCCTTGTCTTCCAGGAGATTATGTTCATGCACTACATGCAGCACTAGTATGTTGCACAGGAAAATTGAACTTGCCGCTGTCTGCTCAGCACACTGATCTGTCTCTTGGTGTAATGCCCTGGCTTCAAAATTTGACAATATTCAAACCTTTCAAAGATGAAAGATTCCCAAAATATGGATCCTCACCAATTATTCAGAGATGCATAATGTGATAAAATCTCCTAGCTGATCACCTACCTGGTCAATTCATGCCTTGGGGCATGAAATTTAATTGCTTTTAACATTGTCTGTAGTTTAAAAAAGTATACTTTTGTCTTGGGGTGATTTGTATCCCATATTGCCAACTCTATGCCCAGAAAATGAATCTTGTTCCTTTCTGTGCCTTTAAACTGAGCCTGAGATGGGAGGGAAAGGAAAAAACAGCCAGACGAACTTTTTCAAAGCAATTCTGTTCTCCAAGGTCACTCTGGCTATTGCTCTCTGCGTTCTTCTGCTGTGGGGAGAGAGCTACTGCTGCTGCTGCTGCTGCTGCTGCAGAGAGGGGAGGAAGAACCCTTCCTTGCTTTCCAGCCAGCTCTTGGCTCTGTTTCTCCAGAGAGAGATGGAGAGTTAAATTTTTTTTTTCTGGGACTTCGGCTCTTCCCTTGTTCTCTTCCAGACTGTTTCAACAAGACCAGAGCACATCAGAAGAACTTTCCACCAAGGCCCCAGAGGTGGGCTCAGACTGACTCAGCTCTGAAGAGGAGAGAGACCACACCCACAAAAGGACTCTAAATCTTCCAGGTTTCTCTCTACAGTGAGAGATTTTATTATTTAGCATTATTATTCTTTTCCTGTGTGTTTGGTAAATAAATAGTTTTGTTTCTTCTTCACTTTCCTCCAAGGGAATATTTCTCTTTCTGAAACTGGTGGGGGAGGGGTGACTGTAATCTGCCTTCTTTTAAGGAGATGCTCCTTTCTGAGTGTTTCCCTGAATTTGTCTCAAACAAGAGCAACTTTGTATAAATTATTTCAGCTTTGGTTGTACTCCACACTGAGAAGTGGTAGACACTAGAAATAGAAACAACATTCTAACACTTTGAGGGGAGAGAAATTAAAACTTTAATTAAGTTTTAAATGTATACAATTTTAATGAAATAAATAATAGCTGACTTTTACATCCATGTAACAATAAAAACAGATTTTACATCATCTTCTGCATTTTTTCATCAATCAAAAGTCACACATACAGATGACTTAACACTGCAGTTTACAGTATTAACAAGTTTTTTCTACCTTCCTTTTTTTCATATCAGGTTCTCAACCTTGGTTATCCAAAATCTCCAAAGTAATATATCTTAACAAACAAAATTAGGCAGACGTATCTTCCACTGTGGGATTTGAACCCATTGTCATTGGGGAGAAAGCTGCAATTTAATAGATGAAGATGTCAAACCATGTTATAGAAGCTCTTGTGACTGCATATTTATCACAGTGTCATAGGGGTCCCTGGCAAACTGAAAGATTTCACTGTTTATTCACAGTGAAGACACTTAATTAATGACTAGGCCTAATCAGCCTGTTTTATTATTTACAGGGATTCCAACATAGCTTAGCTCAACTGATATGCAAACAAACCACCCTCAGCCTACTTTAATTAATAATTCTGAACCAGACTCACAGAGTGGCACTGTCAAGTAGCTCTTTGGTGATTTACAACACCTCCTCCGTGAGATTCACATTGCTGCATGCAAATGAGCTGCCACCCCTGTGAATCCTTCATTTTAAAATACAATGTGCCATCCTGTTGACTACAGGAATGCCCTTATCTTCACACATGACTTAATGGAGACAAATGTCTGGCTTGGGCAGGTTTGTGGAACACACACCTTCATGGACACACACCTACACAGGATGACATTTCAGAAGTGTTTAGGAGGTGAGGAAGAAAAATCCTCTTCCCCCTCTGGCACAGTTGCTGCTGCTGAACTCTTCCACCAAGTTGTCAGCCTCAACTTCCCCAAAAGAGGGAGGGATTACCCATTGTCTTGCACTTGCTAAATTATTTTTTATTGCTGCTAAGTAGGTGAAAGGCAAGGGAAATATGTCAGAGAGGTTGTTATGAAATAAGTTGACTCCAATGTCACACATAGGTACTGGGTGATCTCACTGGATGATTACATGCCATAGTGGTCTGGAGATGAAAATAAGCAGATTTTCTTCTCCAGGAGGTTAGGGACAAAATCATCATAAAAATAAAAATAGGAATGAATAGGGAGTAATTTACATCTACGAATGATTGAAGAATGTTTCGCATTTTTAGGGGAATTTTGTGTTCAGAGTGGAGAAACTGAGGAAAAGAGAAGGTCGGAGAAGGTCAAGAAGATATGCTACCAGCTGGGGTTGGCAGCAGGGGATTCATACCAGCAGACCTAATTTTTTTCTGAAAAAGACTTCTAAATACAGAGGGAAAACATTATGAGTGGAGCAATAAAAGCCAGATGAAAATAGCTCATGAGTGTGAGTCATCTCACTTGTGACTGCTGTCCTATTCCATTGTGAGCCACACTTGAGAAACACTGTGAAGCAGCACATCAGGAAGATAAAAGATCTCCCTCAAACCTATTAGCTGAAATGCAAAACCGGTGGTACTTAGAGCCTGCCATGTTTGTTCAGCTCAGGGAATGTGTGGAGACTTGGGTCTGGAAGATGGAAATTCTCTACCAGGAGCACGTGTGTGCATGGCTGTAGTTAGCTAAGGCTGTACACGTTCCCAGGCAAAGCTGGCTCTAGTGCAAGGGCAGGTGCATTAAATTGCTAATGCAAAATAAACTGCTTATTACACAGTAGGCAGGTTCCCAGCCCGGGAAGGCAGGGAGCTCTGCAGCCCACGGAGGGCAGATGTTCCTCCAGGCTCCACGTTGCACCAGGCACCTCATCCTTCACAAAGATGGTACTGCAAGGAACTACTGCCTTGTTAAAGGCTCACTGTCAGTTTCAAATGATGCTCCCTGTGCTGGTGCCACCAAGGTGTTTCCTATTCAGTAATCTCATTAATGAGATGGATAATGGAATGGATTGAATTTATTAAACAATGATACAAGCTTGGGAGAAGCTGCAACACAGTGGAGTACAGGATGAAAGCTCAAGTTTATCATGACAAATTAGAGAAATGGTCTGAGGAAAAAAAATCAATTAATTCACTAAAAGTAAGTGTGGAGTGCTACGTTTAGAGTATTGTACAGAAATAATGAACCACACTAGTACAAGGTAGGAAGTTAATTTCTCTGCAGTCATTGCACAGAAAAGGATCTGGTCCTCATAGTAGACTGAAAATGAGACAATATTAGCTGCAGGGGGAAAAAAAAAATCAAACTGCTAATGATTCCAGGCCTTTTGTACAGAAGATAGACCTTTATTTGGGAGAGACTCTCATGTGCCACTGAAAACCTCCTTTCTTAGTGCTATCGATGGCACAGTAAGGGTGGTATTCTAGAACATATGAGATGGACTGAAGAGCCACAAGAGCCAAGGAATAGCAGTAAAATATACTTGTAAGATAATGGTATTGAACAAAATTCCAAATTGCAACAATATAAGAGAAAAGAAAAAAATAGAGAATGGGGAAACTATCTATATATACAATGTTATTTTTATTCAGAGGGTCAGAAACACTTATTATAATAAAATATGTGAAAAGTATTTGGGTTTCTGGGAGTTTTAAAGAGCTTTTTCCATTAATCAACTTATGGGCAGAGTTTCCTTAGATTTAGAAAGGAAACAGGGCATAGCTGGATAAAGCAGACAGGCAAATGGACAATTTATCAAAATGCTATGCACTCAACTAGATAAAAAATATTAATTTATAACCTGGCTACTAAGAACTGTCAAGCCTCAAGTCAGGCTGGCAATTCTCAAGTTTGATAATGCAATTTGTAGTCTGCAACATTAAATTAAAAAGTCCCTCTTTGTGTCAGTCTTGGTTAATGTTTGTAGATGTAGCGAGGACTTCTGGCATCAGTGAGCCTGCTTCTCAGCTGTTATTCTTCTTGGCTTGCAACAAGGTTGAGAAGGAAGCAGAAATGCAAAGATATCTCATTTGCTTGAGGTTTTTGATATTCTGACGTACTGCAGAGGGCTGTCTAAACCCTTGGTCAAAGTCAAGGTCTGCCACTCTCACATTATTTTCCCTGAACAAAGCTCTGTTCCTCTGAGAGAACAAGACCTGATAGGGTGACATGGGCCTTTCTCTGCAGTCAGGGATGTCCCATATCCAGGGTGCAGGAATAGGGAACCAAAATTTTCCTGCTATTTGTTGTGAAGAGGTAAATAGCCATAGGCCCAGCAAATCCAGTGACAGAAGCAGTTCCACAGATACCATGTACACTGAGTAAGGGGGAGCATAAAGGAGGGAAGAGGCAGCCTTTCTCCTGCGTGACTTTGTGATGGGTCCTCCTACAAGCTGGTGAGTTGTTTTTAGTAAAGGTTAGGGCTGTCAATGGACTCATCAATTCCTCTTGCATGGTGGGCAAATGATTTATCTCTAAGTATACAGAGTAGGTAGAAAGTTGTGATATCAACATTGCTTGCATTTGTAAGATCTGGAGTTATGTTATAAATGTGTTTAGGGTCCCTGATGAGTGTTAGCATTAAGATTTAAAATTATTAAGATTAAAAATTATTTTATTTTTATACACAAAAGACAACCAACAAGGTGATAATAAGCACTTTTATACGCTGCAAAATGTGATATGGCATCTCTAGTTTGTACTGACTTTTGCAGGGACTCTGTGAGCTTTTAATACTTCACAGGAAGGGAAAACTCTTAGCTGTGTGCAAGGATGACTCCTACCTTGGGAATAATGGGTATATCCTCACCCGGTGCTTTATAAAATTCTCTAAAATCTTTTTTTAACCATTTTTCCCTAATAGTGCTGTATATGTGTTTAACACACATACCCAGTGTCAGCTTAAATGCTTTTTAGCTGGTGGAGATCTCAGCACAAGACTTTTGTTGTAGGTGTGCTTCCATGCATGTTTCCACATACACTAGTGCAAATAACACAATGAAAAATTAAGGGAAGACTATTGAATAAAACAAGAATAGGAAATGTAAGGTGTTAAATTCATAGATAATTATACAAATACTCAATTGTTATACATTGAAAAACAGAAAAAATAACTTGAAAAGATTACTATAACTTTTTCTTTCCACTGAGAGCACAGACAATAATTTCAGAGTGAGGATCCCTGCCAAGGGAAACTGGTGCAACTACACTAGTTTTAATAAAGCTCTTCCAGTCAGAACCAGCAGACTTGATGTATTCTGGAGGAAGTGGTGGGGTAGAGAACAATTATGCTTAGTTCTTATGTAATTTCCTGCATGAATATCCAGGTTCTAGATCCTCACACAGACAAAAAAGCTCTGTGTGAAAATACCCTTCCATAAACTTTTAATTCAATATATGAAGTATCACCATCACTTTTTTCTACCACGCCATTACATGTCTGATATGATACACAGATATACAAATGTATGTGTATAATAAATAGGACAGTTGTCATTAAAAAGTATTATCTGATTATAGTAAAAGTTATCTTCCAGGGAAAAATCATATTTAATGTCATACTAGTTAAAATATGGAATGCAGTTTCCAAATATACTGCATAAAATATAAAATAAACAGACACTGAATCTACAGGAAATTCTGAGTTAAGGCTTTCTCTCTCAATCTTTAGAAATCAGTTACTCTTTTATACATAAAATTCTTTAGTATGAAAAGAAAAATTACATAGCAACCACAACTGAGATTGTATCAATTTTTTATTATGCTTTTCTCTGCAATACATGATTATAGTTGCATGATTATGCTTAATCATTCCTGAAGAAATGCTGTCTTAAAACTTATACTCTTATGGAGCCTTTCAAAATTGCCTATGTAAAAATACTAAAAATAATCACCCAAAGAAATGGCTGTATCCCAATAATGCAACAAAGGATAGTAATGCATAAAATGGCTGGTGAAATCACAAGACTAATTTGAGAATTCCTTTCGTAAAGATTAAAAAAGACAATGATAATTCACATTTGCCCTTTCAAATGGAGCCAATACTTTTATTTTTTGCAGGATTTATGACAATTTAAACATCGTTTCTCAACTATCCATAATGAACTGTGTGACGTCTGGACGTCCCTTGGAGGAATTGCCCAGAGGATGGGAAGGACCGAGCAGCAAAGCTTGAGCGGGAGGCAGAATCTCTGAGGGAGCCTTGTCCTCTGAGGGGATGGTTCCTGATGACCTGCCAAAGAGCCAAGGCTATAAACCGGGGTTAGCAAAGTGCAAGGAGCTGCTGGACAGAGCTGGCAGAGGCAATGCAGAGTAAGATCAAGAAGGCTTGAAAGTGGAGGGCCAGGAGAGAGGAGCGAGCAGGAGGAGGAAGAGGGAGGAAAGAACGGGTTCTAACAGCTCAAGAGACTAATGGAGCCATGCTGAGCTGCAGGGCAGCATCTGCACAAATCAGCCCATCATCAGTGGGCCTGCAGCCAGATAAGTCCTCGTCTTCTCCCTGGAATGGGAAATGGTATTCAGACCTGAGTGACTGTGAAGGATGACTTGGAAAGGACTTTGGAAGAAGATGCTCTATTAATCAGAAAACCCACTGTCCAGAACTGTTGTATCCAGATATTGGGGCACTACTCTCTGCAAACTGGGAATTGTTTGAACAATTGGGAGAACTCCCAAGTGTGACTTGGAGGGTGATCTATCACATCAGAATCAAGCAATAAAACAATTTTGAAGACTAAAAGCTCCAAAGTTAGGAGTCAAATAGAAGCCAGTGTAAAGAAAAAAAAAACCCACAGAGAACTAGACCTACTTTCAGTTTTGGTTTTCAGTTGATGTGAGGGAATCTATTCGCTGTTTTGCCCATATTAAATTGGATCATCAGTAGCAGGTGGTAGGAAATGCAGAAATTTGCGTTGTAAACTCTGTGTATAGAACTCTGATTTGAAGCCCATTTTCTCTCATGCAGGCTCAGGAGTTATGACTGCTTCCGAAATTTAGGTTTAGAAAATGATGGAATGTTGGGATGTCTATGTAGTCTATTGGAAAAGGCAAAAAGTAGCCTATTTTAATAATTATTTCTGAAGACCAAAAATTGAAAATAATATTTTAAAGGAAGAATTAAGTTAAATTAAAATGAAATAGCAGGTAGTTGTACAAAACCCCAGGATTTGACTATGCCTCTTATGGCTCATTTCCTCAATAGAAAGGTAAGTGCTTTATTCCATGGTAACTCATTAGGTTTTCTATCTCACTCTGTTTTTCTGTACTGTGAGTGTCATTAGTTGTGTTCTCCTACGCTATTAGACACTGCAAGACACTGAGGGTGAGTGGGTGTGCAGGCAGAAGGTTGTGGATTGCTCACCTGATATTTTGACTGTCCTCTGAGTAATTGAGAGTAAATTGCTAGAAGGAAGCTGGTCATGGAAATATAAAGACAGGCTGCAGGTTTTTCTAAGTCTCACCTGCGATGAAAACCCATCAGAAGAGAGAGGGTGAGAAAAACCTTCCTCCCCTGGAAAAGTGCCTCTTAGAAGTTGGCTAAGGAATTGAGAGACCCATGACCTTCCCCCCCTGAAAATGCTGCTAATGGACATGGGATGTGCTTGTAGCACTCTGAAGCTGTTGCTTCCAGATTAGATTTAAATTACAATCCCCAGCACAAAGTGCAGACAAAATGTTTTCACTGGTTGGCCCTATATACTGTGCAGTTTTCTTTTCAGAAAGGCAATATTTCACATGATCTTGTTGAGACCTTGAAGTGGCAGAAGAATTTGAATCCCAGCTGGGAAAACACCCAAAGAAGAAGACCATATAGGCACGAGTTCCTTTTGTGATTTTAAAAGAGTTTTCTCTGAATAGCCAAGAGAGAAATGCGATTTTGCACCTACTTTAATGAAGACAAGGAAATAAGGTGCAAGGTAATTTTTTTCCTTAGCAAAGGAAGAAGGTAGAAAATGTGAGAATCTTTGAAAAATCACACAGCTGACAGTGACGTTGCTATTGTGCTGGCTCCCAGACCAAGAAAGGTTCAATGTTGGCTTTATCAAGATAAGCATGACGAGTTCCCTGGAGAGTGGAAGAGAAATAGTAGGCCAAGCCATCTATATATCTAGCTTTGGATATAACTAAAGAGCATCAGCAAATTTTGCTTACACAGATCTCATTGGAGTGCATTAAGATTAGGGTTATACTTTTGGGGGCATGTCTTTAGTAGATGACAGCTACCTCTCTTTGATGGATAAAATAGGTTAACTCTGTAGGGAGCACTTGGCTGTGCATATTGCTGATGTTGGCACGCTGAATACATCCTGGAGCACACACAGGGTGCACTGAAGTGCACAGCACTCTGAAAGCACATCTGACTCCCTTTAAAAGATTGGATCAGCCACAAGTCTTACAGGGGGAAGAAAGATGTATATCCGGGATAGGACCTGGGTAACATCTCATGGAGATTTTGACTGATGGGAGTTATCCCTACCAGAACCCATATACCAGTCCTTGGATAGCCCGAAGAGGACTAAAGACTGAGAAAGGCTGGGACATGCCATCTGCGGGAGATGGCTGTGATACCTGAAAACAGCCCTGAAAAGGTGAGCACTAAGCTGGAGTTCCAGAGGAGTTTTTAAATGTGATTCATTATCTACACCAGCATCAAAACAACATAGAACTGAATTTGAGGGTTGTGGAGAAAACATGATTGAGTTAGTACATTGATAAAGGTGGAGGAGGAAAATACTGTGGAAGGAAAGATCTCATCTCCACATACAGAATACAACTGGTTTTATTAAGACTATGAATGTCAGTTATTATTTATTTATACAGATATTTTGCTAAAGGGTAAATTCAGACAAGTCAAGGTCTTCTTGTTACCATTAGTGGTACATTAATTGAAATATTTTGCTTCTGTTTGCCATCTGGATTATGTGACAGAGAGCTGTATGCCTGTGCTAGGATGTTTGACGGGCCATTGAATTAGCTCAGCATTACAAGACAGCAGCATCCCACTGTTCTTAAATCTTTCTCCTTCCTTCAGTATTTCCTGCTACAT
Organism: Vireo altiloquus; assembly: GCA_013396875.1. Lineage (NCBI taxonomy): Eukaryota > Metazoa > Chordata > Aves > Passeriformes > Vireonidae > Vireo > Vireo altiloquus. Next base: position 1,134,452 of record VZRF01006704.1, read on the forward strand.
TTGTCAGAATCTGCTCTTGCTCAAGGGATTAACAAGTTTTGCCAAGGTTATTTCTCTGCACCTAATAAATTCTAAAACCTCTAAATGCCTCATTCTTTAGGTGAGTTTTCTTCTGGTTTAAAGAGAAAAATAAAAAGGCATTTCAGGAACAAGATCCTTTCTTCTTGTTTTGTGTGGTATTAATTTCCTTCTCAGAGTAAATCTTTTCCCTAATGGCTCCATCCCACACGGGCAGCACCAAAGCTATTGAAGACACTGCCTCTTGAAGGACTCAGTACCTCCTGCTATGTTTGGCATCTGCATGTCTCAGTAGAGAGGTCTGGGAATTTCTCAAGGAAAGGAGTTTAATTTGAAAGTGCCCATTCACAGAGAAAGTACACCTGAGTACCAGAAAGACAACTCTGCCTACCCCAGAATCATTTTTGCCACAGCTGACCTCTTTGGGAAGGAGTTTATTCCCATTTCAGCTCTCATCTCATTCAATCCAATTGTAGCCCAGTTGATGGTATGGTGAGCTCAGTTAAGATACGGCAGGTCTCCAATTTTGAGATAATAGTTTTCATTCAGGTCTAAATTACGATCCAAAGGGATGGACCTCAAAACCTGCCACTACTCTGGGCGCTCAGGAAAGGTTGTTACATGTCCTGCAACCTTCATCCACAGTCAGCAAGGTTCATTTATTACCAATTTTTTCTCCGCTTTCTTAAGGGAGCACGGGAAAACACTTCCTTTTGTTTACCTCTTGCAATCTTGCAAGGTGAGACTCTACTCATAAATCAGATGAGCTACTGGTATGAGTGAAGTCATATTCACCTTCAATAAAGCTATATACCAATTCTACCAGGTATCTAACTTCCAATTGCACTAGAGTTTTCTGCTGGAAACAGCGACTTTTGTCAATGGAAAGTTCAACTCTAACAGTTATCAGACTGTCCTAGACTTGGAGATGACTTTTTGGAACTGATGGGCTCTCAGATCACTCATAATTCAAAAAATTGGATTTTGGTGATGGATAAGCCATGGTAAGAAATGGAAGTAGGTGTAGGTGGGAGGTGTTGCACACATAAAGACACAAAGACATGTTTTCATGAGCAAGGTCTGAGATGTGCATGCCTTGACTGGCATCCCAACTAAAATGAATTCAATGATAAAGTTCCCTTTGTTTTCAGCAGGAGATGGTTTTCATCTCTGTCTACTGTATATCATCCATTTCAGTCTTCACTACACATTTTATTGCTGGTTTTATGGTGAGAGAACATGCGGCCAAGTTGTATATCCATGTTTTTCAGCCTAGCCACACAGACTGTAGAAAAATCATTTTTGTAAAATGAAAGAATATTAGTAGTCAACATATCTCAGGAAAGAGATGTTAAAATTGCATATTTAACATTACTGTTTAGTTAGCCAATCAGATCAACATTGCTACATGTTTCTACCTCTAAAAAAAGCCACACGACTCAGTTTAATACTGATCAAAAGATCATATTCCACAAAAAATATCAGTATGTGGACTGGAATCCATGAAAAGGATTAAGAGAGAGGATTGTGATTCTGAAAATCCTGTGGACAACAGTGAGATTGTTCTCTCAGCAGTGAACTTTGCTAGGTGGAGTATGAGAATACACAGAACTTACTCAGTGCTCTAAAAGCAAAAGTCTCCAGAGAGCAATGACAACTTCTGAAGATTAGAGCAAGTTTCAGGTCTTGTTCCTGTACGCTCTAGTAAATTTTTTGAGAGACACAGTTAACCCTGAGCTCTAAGACATTTTTTATGGCATTTTCATTGAAACCAGTGAAGTTTTACTGACCAGATGCCCAAATCTAATGCTGCAGAAGAAAGAACTGGGCCAAAGAAACTTGGGAAGCATGAAAGGGCCCTACTTTCAAGGAAGCTCCTTTCTTTAAGTGAGCTGTTCATGACCTGTCTGGGTTTTTTTGAATTCCTGATAAGAAGTGGAAACCACAGCAGAGCAGGCTAGCAGGAGAGAAGTTGGCCCCTTAACAGTCGGCTGGGATTTTTATCAAAAGGTCTAAATTAAGAGAATTCAGTATCTACATAGGTCAGGAAATAATGGATGTGGTTATGGAAGGCAATAAGAAGCATCATGCTAAAAGAAGGGCAACATGAAATATTATTCATCTGCTTTGAGGAGAACAGACTGGAGCAGAAGGCAAAGGGACCTGTTGTAGATAGTTTCTCTATGCTGTTCTTTTTCTCTTTGTTTTTATGCTCTCCCAAATAATGTGCTCTTTGAATGAGCCTGTTTGATTCACTGCTTGTGAGCAGGGAATATATTGCTCAGTAAGAGTTCTGACAGTTTTATTTGGTTTGTCTCTGGTTTTGGATGGTGTCTCAAGATGATGTTAAAAGTGGACATCTAGATGCAGAACCTGGTGCTTGTTGCTGCCAGTTGGGGATTGGCAAATGAGCTACCCAATTAAGCTGTATACATTAAATGAAGCTGTCACCAATGTGCCAGCCAGCTATAGTAAATGCCCAATTAGAAATCCATCCAGTATCTTTAATTCCAAGGATTATTTTACAGACACATTCTAGTACACAGGAAAGCATTCACCTGCTGTAATGAAGTCACCTCTGGGGTGCGGCATGGGAGCCGTAACCATGTGAAACTGCAGGAGGAAAAAATACATCAGCAGCACACAGCTAATTCCTCTCATTTTCTGCACAATACCATGCCAAAATTTCTATAGCTAAGCAAATAATATCAGACAACGTTGTATGGCATCTCCTTCACGTGGGTGGCAACAAGCAACATAGCATAAGGGTTATTATAAATATTGTGATTCTGTTTGGAAAAAGGTCTCTTGGGTTAATGTTCTGAAGCATATCAAGCTAATATGACTATTAAATTTTTTTGAACACCTTCACAGCATCTTGAGAAAGAGCCAAGAAATTAATTTTTCTCATTTTGTAGCATTTGTCATACACTGAGGTCTGCAGGCATTTTACTAGAAATATCCTTGTAAATACTGACAGGTCTGGGTGAAGACTCTGTGGAAGTAAAGTTTGCAAGTACAGCCCTGTGAAAACCTGTGTTGGTTTCACACAGGCTTTCTAGAGTTGTCCCACTGGTCTCAGGTCAGCATCTTCATCTGCAGGCTTCAAGCAGCCTCGGTAAAAATGAATTTAAATTGGGGCATTTTTCTCTCAACCTGCTATTGTCAACACATACCCCAAAAAGGTCATTTCTACATTTTATTTACTAGGACCTCTTAGTTTTATCCAAGAGACCTTTTAATCCCCTCTTCTTAGATCTTGTCACAACTGAGATTTTCCCATAAATGACTGTCAGTCCTGCCCTCATGTGGCATCGTGGGCTGGGGAGAATTGCTAGGCTTTACCCACAACCCCAGAGCAACTTCATTTGCTCCCTATTTATCTGTAGGAAGAGCAGGGATGAGTCCTGCTGCAGAAGTGCCTGGATTACCACTCTTTAAAGTCTCCCTCAGAGGTGAATGTATTATTTTGGGTTATTTCTCTGGTTCTTCACTATCCATGAGCTGGGTAAAGTCAGGGAAGTCAGTAAAGATGGTTTTGTGTTAAAAGTCTCTAACTTATAGTGTCCCAAACACTGATTTTATGTGAAGTCAAAGAAAATGGACAGTCAGTGATAAACAGAGTCAGTAGTATAAATCAAATGACAGCTCTGTCATTCATGCCCTTTGTTCATGAAAATGCTGGGTCAGAGAAAGGAAGGAAAAATAGTATTGTGATAGAATTGGTTTAGAACATCTTTCTTGATTAAGAGTCACATGTAAGTATCATTTAGCCAAAGTAGCCACTTGCCCTCTAAAAGCGATGTGCTCTCCTTTAATACATTTATCAGCAGTACTGAAGCACAGTCTGTTTGCTGGGAGCCTTGCAAACAGCCCCAGCTCTGAACTGAATGGCTGCTTTTGTCTCCTCTAGGAGCAGAAGGATTTTCCTTATCCAGGGAAAGAAAGAAGTCTTTTCAGAGAACAAGACTTTGTACCAGGTTCTCTGCCAGGAGTCATGGGGTTTTTGAACGACCTGGAGAGGCCACATCGCATGGGTAAGCCTAGCAGGCAGTGGGGGCTGAGAAGACAGAGCACCTCTCTGCAGCTCCAGGCACTGGCATCCGCATTGCCATGCTGGGCAAGCTCACCACGTGCAACAGGTTGTTCCCTCAGGGGACACAGCATGCTCCTTTGTTCCCTTCCCACTTCTTCCGTTCACTTTCACCTCCTGCTCCAAACATCTCTGACAGTCCCAGTTTAACACCCTGCCCTAGTAAAGTCCCGCTCTGCAGGCAAAAGAGGCAAATCTGAGCTCTCTCCTGAGCCCAACAGCACTGCTTATTAGTCAGCCAGACAGTTCATGTCTGGGAGACATAAGGGCATTCCTCCCAGGGGGAGAACATGCTGCTTCCAGGGAGATCTTTTCCACCATCTGCCCACATCAAATCTAGGAAACAGGGTATTGGAAAGCAAATTCAGCACAGATGTATACCATGTGAAGGTCTGTTGACTTCGGGGTATATTTGTATTTCATTTAGCCTCAGGAATCTAAACCAAAGACAGTCTTTCCTTCCCTCCCCATTGCCATTCAGATGTAGATGTCAGTAGACACATACTGTGACACTTAATTCAGATTTCAGTATGATTGTCAGTGGAGTTGCATTATGTTTTTTCCTTTGTTATTTGGTTGTTTGCTTCTGGAAGGATATAGTTTACATGGTAATCACGAGATGTTATATAATCTCTGTTATTTTACCGAACTGAAATTCCCAGCCACCTGTGTGACTTGGGAGGGTCACTAAGCTCTTCATGCTCAGAAAATGTATATTCTTAATGTATAACTTCAGCCAAATGTCTTTGGAAAAGTATTTTTAAATTACTCCTTAATCCATGTTGCAAAGGGTCATAAAATATCAGCTATAACAATGCCATGCCATCATGGTTGGGTTTCTCTGTGTTTGACGTACAGAGTGTAGCAGGTCTTTGTTAACTAATGCTGGTTTGGAAGAAGAATGAGGAGGACTGCTGTACCTTCCCTCTCTTTGGCCCTCCCTATTCAAAGAGTAAGAAGCATCCAGCAGACAGTCCCTTCTTAGGCAGTGCTTAAGGAAAGGCTCTAAGGCTATGCTCGTTTAGTCCACCACATCTGAGTCTGTGCCCATTTACCTCTTGCAAATTGTTCCTCTTTTATCCGCCCTTCTCTCAGAGAGAGAGATTATTTTTAAAACAAATGAAGGAGAAAATAAGACATTCTTCCTCATAAACCTGTCCCGAAGAAGGCAAAAACCCAAACATCATGTGAAAATGTTAATTGTGTTGTCAGATACACTTCTGGAAGGAGCTCAATATGACAGTGCTAAGTATGGCACAAGCACTTGAATAAAATGTACCATGAAGACTAAATTTAGGCAAATGTGAATGGAAGGGGATTTTTTTTTTTTTAAATATCCTGAACGTGTTTAATTTTCATTGGTTAGCACTCACTGAATTAAAATATGTGGAAACTAACTGGGAAATACTGTCTTTCTATTATAGATTAAGCTTCCTTATCCCTGTAATTAAAGAAAGTGCTTTTTCCACTCCAGAAATCCTTCAGCAAAAACAAAGATAGAACTCACTATTCTTGATAGATCTTGGATAAAATGAAGACAGGAAAGAAAACCTTTCAGACTGGTTTTATGGGCTGGAAAGAAACAGGACTGCATGCCTTGTCTTATTCAACTCTTAATGGCACATTGTGACCTCTGGCGGAGTCCACTGAAGTCAGTGGAGTTGTGCCAGGGATTGGTACCAGAGCTCATGCTCTGAAAATGACAGTAAATAAAAGGCCAGATCCACATTTTTTCACTGTTTTACGTTAAACTACTTCTTGTATATGAAAATACAAGAAGGCAGGAATCTTCCTCTTAGGGATTTTCCTGCAGGTTCCTACAAGCACAGAAGTGTTGTGATTTGGCAGATGTTCTGCGTGGTCTCCCAGAAGAGGAGCAGTGAGGGGCTTCAGACCTCCACTGGGCAGAGCAACTGTCCTTGGCTATTAGTCACTCAGGAGCAGAGGGGAGCCAGGAACCTATTTTACCCTCTGCAGATGGGCACATGGTCACACAGTGATTATTCTCTTTCCAGTGCCTGGGACAATTTACCTCACACTGAATATGCACCAGATGAACATGCAGTCTATTATTGTGCCCCTATCTCTAAAATGTTGGGGTTTCTTCAATGTGATTTGTGGCTGACAGGCAAGGAAAGTGGCACTTGATCTTTAAGGAAAGGATCAGGAATCCACAAAAAGAGTTGAACTTCCAAAGTGTGTATAACAGCAATACTCTGGGCTTTTTTGGGGAAGTGTGCCATTGCATTTCCAGAAACATTGGGTGTGGCACATTGCCTGAAATAGCTGTAAGAGGTAGCAGAACAAGAGTGAACTTTCAGCACCTGAGATTTATATGTCAAAAATATCTCAGCCCTTGTACATGTTTTATGAGTGTTAAAATGGAAAGTACAGTCCCTATGTGTCAGGTGGTGAACAAGCAATACTTCTATAATCTTATACTTCTATAAGATTTAGCTTTTTGCAAACAATTCTTGAAATTCCTTAAACCCCTGAATTCTGAGTGATTGTTCCAGAGGGGTGTGAAATCTATATCTGGACTTCAGGCTGAGTTTCAGTTGTTGGCTGTAATTGCAGGGGAATTTTTGGTGCCAGAGAGATCCTAGGAGGCATAGGGGAAAAGGAGAGAAAAGAAAAAAGGCAGTTGTATTTTGAAGCACAGTTGTTTAATAAACATGCCTTTCCAATAAATAAGTCTGGGAACGTCTTCCTCTATGCTGTGCCAGTGGGGGTAAGCCTGCATTTGCACATGGAGGCTTGGCAGAATGGGTGATTGACTCATCAAATATACAGTATAAAGTCTGTGAAATGTTGCACGTGCCAAAGTGAGAGGCAGATTCTGTCAGCTTTGCTCCCGACGAGTAGGCCTGTGCTCTGCACCTATTTGAGAAGGAAACTGCTACACAATGGAAGGAGGTTGACAGTGTTGACCAAAATAAGTATGGGTCTTTTTTTTAAACTGCTAACGTGGGCAGTTTCCTCAGAATTAAGAAGTTTTTCAATGGTCTTTGAAGACTCTTTAATTTCCATTTGTTTCACACGTCATTTGTTTCCCACGTCTATCTCATTTTAAGCAAGATCCTGCTTGCTGCTACACTTTTGCAGCCGTATTCTTAAACACCCTGTATGCACTTGTCACAAGCAGGCTGTTCTGGCTATATCAGTCCGCATGACCACGCAGAGATTCATTTTTAGAGCAGGATGGTACTCCAGGAGCTGTTCTTTCAGCTGCATGCGTGGGCTTAGCCGAGAATACGCAGGCTAAAAGAGGAGGGAGGGCTCAATTGACTGCCTCCGGGGTTCTAAAGTACACCATTGCACCCATTTACAGCAAGTTTCTCTACAGTTAGAAAAGAAATATTTTCCACAGTTTTATTCAAGCTCTTGAGTAGAATTTTATGGAGAATTAGATCAGTGGTTCAGCATTTTAAATATCAATTTAAGTTCTAATTTTAACAATACAATGTCGGGTTTATTTCTACTAAGATCTATAGCACCTTTCCTTAGGACTCTTTATTCCTGGTAAATGTAAAGGACTGTTAAGGGAATGCATGGAGAATCCTTATTAAAAAATGTGTATTTAAATTATTTATTAAAAGATGCATCACCTGAGGAGCAGAGTGGAGGGGCAGGGGTTCACCCCATCTGAGAGACTTCATCATGAGCATTATTCATCCTTAGGATGTTAGGATGACTTTCTGGTCATACCTCAGAAAGGATGGAAAGACAGCATTTTGAACAGCGTTTATTTTTCCTTGATGGGATGCATAGAAATAATCCAAGTTCAGGCTTCCTTTCCCTGGGTCCCAGCTGGAGAAGAGTAGACATCTGCCTTTCCTACTTCATCTCTCCTCATTCCTTGGGAAACCAAAACCCAGTTAGGGTCAATGGTACAGCAAATAGTGTTGACTTTTGACAGATCTGCCCATCAGGTTCCTTCATCTGTACTTTTTCAGACAGCAGCGGTTTCTCAAGTGTCTTTGCAAATGTGATGACATGCCCTTTAGTTTGTATGAGGTGATCAGCAAAGGAAACACCTCAACTAATGATCATCCACTCACCCCCGCCCTCAGACACACACAGGTTTGGGCTCTTTTCTGACTGCAACTCTTGCTGTTGAAAAAAAAAAAAAAGTAGCCTTTTCTTGCATGTAGAAGTGTTAGTTATACTAGGGTTGAAGGGCCTAGGAGATTCTTTATATTCAAAGAGGAAGCACCACCACTATTATGAATTACTATTCCTGATGAATCTAATTCTTTTTACTGCCATTATAGCAGATGCTCACATATCTATCCTCAGTGGCCAAATCAATCTTTCTGAACTCCTAATAAATATTCCAGGAAGAATACTAGATTTTATAACAGCATTTCCTGGCCGTGGCAGGAGAAAATAGAGTTGCCCCTTCAAGTCGGCTTTTCACACAGCTTACCTGCAAAGCCTAAGGGACACCAGATAGGGATCCCTTGCTGAACATTGCTGTTATACAGACAGATATTCACAGTGACAACACTTTTTCCTGTTAACAGCCTTCAGTACAGTATTTTTCTCTCTGTGGCTATGTCTCTTCTTTCAGCTTCATTCATCTTCAAGTGCATGAGCTCTGTTGTGGTTAATTATAAACTTCAGGGACTTTTAACAGGGGGAATTCCTCAGAACACAAATCAAGTGAAAGAACAGGCATCCCTGAAAGAACCTGGAAAATAGAAAGCCTAGTGAAATAAAACATATGGGTTGCTCTAAAGAGTAGATCTTTAAAAGAAGTCAGAAACTTCTTTTACATTCCAAACTACATAGATTACCTGCATATAGATTTCTTCTTACCTAATTTCTTTCTTGCTTTCATCTAGCAGATTAGCAACCTTCAGCTGCTAATCATCACCAATGTGTCTCGTAGAACAGCTGTTCCTATTTTCCTGTCTCCTCCTGGAAATTCTGCTCCCTATGGTCTCATTTTATTACATTACAAATTACAGAAAACTAGGAAAAAATTGTTTCCCATAAGCTTATGACTTTGTGACATTAGCTTCTAGTCACCCTTCCTGTGACTCTTCTTGACTCCTCTTTTCCATTGCCATAAGAAACAAGAGGTGTTATAGGGGAAAAACAGTTGATAGACTCTTATGCATTAGGAATGAACCTGTGGACAGGTACCATGCAAACAGGCAACACCAGCCCCAGAAGGTTGTCAGCCTGTGTTGGTGAGTCTTAAATAGAGTAGGAGAAGTAAACCATGGAGTCTTTTGGCTAGGGTTGCAAAAGTGGCTGAGTCAAGCCTTCCTCTTAAGTGAGTTTATGGTTTCCTATGCACTAGACAGAACTGCCTTTGAAATGCTTGGGGATAAAATAGATGGATGAAATGTTGTCTTTTGGTTCAATTTTTTGGTATGTATTTTCCATGTGCTTCTAAGTGTTTTTCAAGGCTGCCTGCAGCCTTGAATTGGCTTTTTGGCATGGAGTTTGAAGAAGACTAAAATCAAGTTAAAAATATAATGAGATTCTGAAACATCAGCCCAAGATTCGTTAATATTTAGCTAACATTCCATTTATAGAATACTTGTATGTATTAGTACACAGCGCACCAAAAGAAGCATATATCTTATGAAATAGTATGCTTTAGATCCCATAGTTGCTGATGGAAGATTTCCTCCCTCAATATCTTTTTGTTTCCCTGTGCTTTCTTTCAGTCCAAAGGGAGGCTTTGCTGGTGCAAATATTGTGTTCAGAAAGTAATCTCACCCAGGGTCCTCCTACAGCAGGAAAGCACAGCTCACACAGCAGATGTGGTTTACAAGGGCATGATACTGTGTGCAGCAAAAATCATCTGAGTCCTCTCTTTTATATCTTTAATAACAAGAAACATAATTGGAAAGCAGAGGATGAATTCAAAGATTGACTATGCCTTGTTGGATGGGTCCTTGGTCAAGTGGAAGGTGTCCTTGCTCATGGCAGGGAAATTGGAACTAGATAATGTTTAAGGTCCTTTCCAACACAAACCACTCTATGATTCTATTACTTCTGCCACTGTTAATATGTACCAAGGCCTCTACATCTGGAAAGTCCATCTAATTTTGGATGTGGGGCAGCTGGATGAGTACAAGCACATAATGTATATTCTGTGGGTCTCATAAGGGCAACTCTAGGTACCAGTTGCAATATAATGCAGTTTTAGGAATACTTTTAAGTTACCAGTGGCCCAAAATGAATCATAACTCCAACTTAAATATATAGGATTCTTATGAGATATAAAGACTTTCTCGTCTAAGAATTACATCCACAAAAGGCAGCATACTGAGTGGGGAGCAGCACCTGAAACAAGAGAAGTGTGAAATTACACAGAGGAGGTAGCAGTGGGATCTAAAACCTTCATAAAGGTGGTGCCTTCATAAAATGAAGAAAAAAGCTGATCTGAAATAGCATAAACCAACTACAAGTTACTCATAAATTTCCAGGCATTCTCACCATCCAGAGCCTCTTTAAATGGGAGCCATTATGAGCCTTTACTCTCTCAGTCTGTTGCTGATCATAGTCCTTTTCCTCGTATTCATTTTCCAAGAGATGGTCCTCTTCTGCAAATCAGAGTTTGAACCCCAAGAGGTTGTATTGCCGCATCTTGTGGGGCAAGATCCCTCTTTCCTTGCAAAAGCACAGCTCCTTTTACACCTCATTAAAGCTGCAGAAGTCCGCAGAATAAAGTCCAGACCCCTGTGTTTCCCTGGGTCCAGAGTGAGGCCCACTGCCTGCAAATGAACTTTTCCATGCCAGCATAACAATGAGGAGGATAGGTTATATATATGTCAAGTGTCCTCTCTAAACATAATTAAATTTTAAAACATGATAACAATACATCTTTATTTTTAAACCAGGAGATTGTGTGTGGTTTCAAAATTTTTTCCTTCAGTTATTCATGGCAAAATAATGTTTACAGAACAGATAAAGGCAAGCAGGAAGCTGTAAGTAATGGATGTCTAAAAAAGCTGTCTTAAAAACAAGTGTACCTGTGAGGAACAATTGGCAGACTGTTGGGACTTTTATGGATAATTACATTACACAGGCTCTCATAGTGTCAGATGCAATATAATAAATAGGCTGCTCACTTCGGTGTTCCCTGTAGTCAGCTAGACCTATCTGGAAAGCAACTCTTCATTCTTCTGGTTTATGTGAAAATTATGCCTTTTTGTCGGGAGCTCCTTACTTTGCTGCACACCACACGGCCCAGCAGCTGCCTGTCGCAGTTGTGAATGACTTACACCAGACTGTCGGTGTGGAAACACTGGTGCTTGCCTTGTCTCGCTCAGCTCTAAATTTTGATCTCCTCCAAAGCCCTGAGCTTGCCACAGTGATGCTTGCTTGGGATGGACCCTGCCCTTGAAGGTCTTAAATGCTCTAGGGATCACCTCTCGCCCTGTGGCTGCCCTACGTGGTTGGTGGTGCTCTGCACCTTTCAGAGGGAACTCAGGATCTCTTAAGACTGGATATCTATTTTGTTATTTTCCTGTGGAACCAATGAAATTCTGCTGGGATTTTTTAGGGGGAGAGGTGGTTTGTTTTCTGGGTGTTTGCTGTTTGGGTTTTTTTGTTTGTTTTGTTTTTGTTGTTTAATTAGGGGCTGTTTGTTTGCTTGGTTTAGTTTTTGGCTTGGTTAGCTTGTTTTTTGGTTGGGTTTGGGTTTGTTGTTTTTTTTTTTTTTTTGTTGGTTGGTTTTTGGCGGTTTTTAGCAGTATAGGAATATTAGGAGGAAAAAAAAAAAAAAAAAGATAAGTACATATCGAGCTAAATATACGTTTTGTCCTGGCCTGCGCACAGACAGCTCCCCAGTTCTTTCAGGAAAGCATCAAGGCAAAATAAGTGGCAACTCTTGACCTGCTTTGAGGTAAGGACTGTGTTGGAGAGGCAAATCTCAGGCCCATGCCTCTCATTGTATACTCCCCTGCGTGCCCCAGTGGTGGACATCAATGATAAAAAGGTGTTGCTGGCCAGCTCTGCACTCAGCTGGGCTCTCCTTCTCACCTGGGTGCTGATGGCAGGTTCCTGAAGGGATGCCTTTCCCTGCAGGAAGGAAAATGCAGCATCCAGCTTCAGCAGGAGTGTGTGCTGGTGCTTAAACTACTGCTCAGGTAGGCACACACCAAAGACAGGATTTGGGAGCAGAGGTTGGGGTAGATTTTCTCTACAGTGCTCTCTGTTCACACAAGACAGGGATGGCAAACTGACAAGCACCACTTCCATGATCATTTTGTCCCAGCTTCTCCAACACGGTCATGCCATCCTGAGGTGGAGGATCAGCTCTTTACTATCAAGTGTCTCCATCTCTTTGAAATTATGCTGCTGAGTCCGATGGATTAGAAATAAGATGGACACTTATGCATGGAGTATTTCACTGCATTAATGGACACAGCTTGAAGCAAGTGGATTTTTCAAGAAGTGGGATGAGGAGAGTACTGGTGAGTTTTTATTGATTGGGGCTTTTTTTCCCCTTGTGCATTTTTTATTCCTCCCTCACCCCGCCATCCCAAATCTAGAAGCCAAGTGCCCGTTCATGGGATAGACCTGCAAACAGAGAAATGTCCCAGTTTGCTCAATATTTACCAGGAACAGAATCTTGCTCTAGGCATTTCTGGTTGTCATCTGAGGCAGAGAGCAAAATAAATGCAGCCATCTTTCAGTCTGCTTGAGGAGCCAGTCATTTTATGTTGTAATGACATGTGCATTTAATAAAGATATAGAGTATTCTGAGGAGAGTAAAACTGCGCTCTTATCTTAGAGACATATAGACATTAAGAATGAAGATTTCATTTAATTGTGGCTTGCTGCTGTGCACAATTTACCAAAATGGCAGTAAACTGCTATTGAACTGTAACATCTAAAGATGTCTAAGTGCTTGGATAATTTGTGGTTTTTTCCTCCTTTGGAAGATAGCAAAAAAATAGCTAAAAAATAGGAAGAAAATATTGTATCAAGGCCTGAAAAGCAAAGAGGGAAGCAGTCACATACTCAAGGGCTCTAATACAAGCATCATCCCCAGGAGAGGCGCACCTCAACCCCCTTATCTTTACCATGACAAATAAATAAAATGATGGGTTTGTATCCCAGAGAGATGCAGTCCAGCAGTACTGGTGCCTTTGTAAGTTTGTGAGACCTTTAAGAAAATTCATATAGGTAAGTTGTGGGCTTAACTTTCCTTAACTGGATTTCACAGGCCTCTTGAAAGGAGTGTGTGATCCCTTCCTCCCCCTGTTCCACAGCCACAGGTAAAAACCAATGGCTGCAGTTGCACAGGATTTGTGTCCACAGTTGAATCCCTTTATTGTCACTTAATGCAGTTTTGAGCATCTTTGTTCTGCTTGGGTGGCCCGGGGAGCTCCCTTTGATCCCTGCCCATTAGTGGAATCCCTTGGGAATCAGACCAACACCCACTGACTTGCCCATGATGATTATCTGGCTGTAACACCTGGGCCCTATGGGACTGACAGAATCATTGGCATGTCTTAAGTGTCCCCAGCGGGGCCTTTGGTTCAGAATGACCCAGACGAGGTGTAAGTTGATGGACCTGTCAGGGCTCTGAGTATAAAATGCAGAAGAGGCACTTCCCACCCTGGCAGAGCAAGGAGAGCCTCAGCTGATGATGAGAAGCTATGGCATCCAAGTAACTGCACAGCACTAGCCTCCTCAGTAATAGAATGGTACCAGTGATAGCTCTGAGATAAGAGCAGGAGAAGATCCAAGCAGGCACCCAGAAGAGGAGTTTGGGAAGAGCACAGACGGCAGAAAATAAGTGGGAGAAATCAGAAAGAAGATTCCGTGAAGGAAGAAGTGCTGAGTTTTGTTGAAAGTTTTCTTGTCTATGAATGTTTTTGTTTAATATGGTTTGGTTTGGTTTGGTTTGAGGGTTTTTTTGTTGTTGTTCCTTTGTTTTGGTTTTGGTTTTGTTTTCTATTTTTTGGTGGCTTTGATGCAATCTGTGGTAACAATTGTGTCCACTGGGCATGGCAAGCATTAGTCCTAGCTGCAGAGATTTATTGAGCTAAGCAATGGGCTCCTGTTCCTTGGATGGGTAAATGAAGGATACCAAGCAGTCAGCTCTCTGCAGGGATGAAGCATGGGGAGCAGAGATTTTATAGGTTGCAGTGTTACAGCATCAGTTTTGACCTACCTGTTTACAGTGACAAAGAAAATTGGCACCTGGGTAACATTTATCAAAGGTATTGTGTTGAAGCACAATCTCAGGATTGTGGATTATTCTTATTAATAGAAAGTGCAATCTACCTCTAGGAGATAACAAATAAGTAAAGTTCATAGCTATTATTACCTCCAGATACATTCAGTGTGAGTATTTCACACTGAAAGTTATCTTGCATTCATGTAAATTACATTGACTAGAAAATACTAATGCTCTCCCCAAGATAACAAGTGTAAACGTAAAATATTCTAATCTAGTGGTGCTAATGTGTCTAGGGAGAGTTTATTACACTATGAAATTTAGATGAATCACAGAAGTGGAATGTTGGATGAAATTACCAGGTAGTGATGTCTTCAGCTGTGTGCCCAGGCAGGTGGATGCCAAACTGCAGAAATTAAGAACTCACTCTGCCATGAGAATCCGTCTTTCAGCCATCATCCAGAGATCAGACTGCCCACTTTCCTCTGGATTTGCCAGCGGGATCAAGGAAACAATAAATTCTTTATTTTCTTTTTCCTTACCTTCAGAATTTCATTTTGTGTATTTGTTTTGCCATTTGTATTGAATTGCTCATCTCTGACACGTCTGCTAGCAAGGAATGAATAAATAAAGCCAAATGAGCTGAATGAGTTGTCTGAAGAATAGTGTGAAATTTACTTGAAAAATCATTCAGCAGTTGTTTGAGACAACAAAGAAAACTGAGAAAAGTCAGTTGCATATTTATAGAGGTGTTGTCAGCATCTTTCAGATCAGTCTGCTGTGCCTCTCCCATTTTGCCCACATGAAAGTGGGAGAGCTTGTGATTTTTGCCAGGCAGCTGTGCAGCCATCCATTACCCAGGAAGGCTGCTCCAGAGTTCAGTGGAAAGATTTAAAAATTATTTTTATTAGCTTAACATGTACTTTCTAAAATGAGTTTTTCACTTAGTTTACCCCAGGGCCTGAGAGCTCAGAGCTCCTGGCATCATTGTAAAGTAAAATAATGCCCTGCCAAACTGCTGAAACCATTACTTCGTGTGCAACTTCTTGTGCAATTTCTGGTGGAGGTGAAAGGTGCAAGTCTGGCATCCTTGGACAGTAAAATCCGTCACCTGTTTTTGTTGGTTTGCTTCAAGGTTTCGTACCAGATTCACCAATGAGCCACATTTCTGGCCAAAGGGGCTACTCCAGAGGTGCCAGGGTAATTCTGTCAGCTGCCACTTGCTCACCCTTTGCCACCTGGAAACTCATAGAGCTGTTAATGGAATTTCTGGTCACACTTTCTATATCATAGTCAGCATCTGCCCAGGACCGCCCTGACCCCATCAGGTGTTTCACACAGACCCTAAGCAGCTGTCAGATGGTGACAGTGTACAGTCACTGCTGAGCTTGGCCAGATTTGAGACAATAACCTTGAGAGCTAAGGCTCAGTATGGATTTGCAGCCCTGGTGCACAGGAGACAAAAATATCGAGAGAGATAGAAGAAAACTACTTTTATCTAAGAATGAAAGGCAAGTGCCATGAAAAATATTTGAAAACATTGATTCCACTTCTAAGTGCTCACTTAGCAAAAATGATTGTTCCCCTCTCTTATTTGATTTTCAAAAAGTCATGATTTTCTGAGCTTGGCCTTGTATAAGAAGATACAATATTTGAATTTTTATATCAGTAAAATGGCAAAGAACAAGGACTGAATCTTGGCCTGTTGAAGTCAATGGAGTTTTGCCATTGATATTCAATTGAGGCAATTTTTTTCCTCAGGCACATTTTGGATCAAGAATAAGGTATTAATCCTCTGATGTAATTTTTGTTTAGTCATTTGCAGTTCAGAAAATATATTTATCAGTCTGGGACTTTAACCAAAAGGAAAAAGTTTACAAGCAACTAAAGCATGTTCTTTCAAGATTTACAAAACGAATAAACTAGCAAAACCAGTATTTATCTGTGAATAATTTTAGCTAGAAAAAAGGATGAAACAGAAAAACAGAACTGACATTATTTAAAGGATTTGTCCACAAATTTTTTTAAACACTAGAACAAAACTTGCTTTAGCAGCAATAATGTTTTCAGGGTTATTTATATGGGTTTCTTTCTGAAAAAGCTGACTCCAACAGCAGACATATATAAAAGAAATAAAAAGAACTTTTTATTTCTTTACCTTTTAAGCTTTATATTACTTTTTGCCTTGAATCATCAGTCTATCCTTCAAACCTTTTTGATGTCATTAATAGAGATGAATGAAAATATGGTTCTTGAATATTACGTTCGTTCTTAAGAACATTTTTTTTCAAATATGTTGTATTGCATGACTTTATTTTTCAGTCTTAGGCTCTTCACAGATACTTTTTACTTTGAAGAAGCCTCTAATCCTTTCTTCTCTCATTTTCTGTCTCTTACTGTGTTGACTACAGAGAGAGAAAGTGGTTTCTTCTTTCACATTTTCCTTGACTGACCCATGAAAATGATGTATGATAGAAGCTTTAAAAAGAAAAATGTCTGTTAGTGCCTTTGAAAATTAGTCTCTTTGTTCGTCTGGCTGATGTTTTTGTTTCAGAGCCATGATCTGTTATATGTGTTTATTTTGAAGATTCACTTACCTTATTCCATTGCAATTCTCAAAGTCTGGAGTAGAAGCACCAAACTTGAGGAGTGGGCCCATGACAACCTCAGGAAGTTCAACAAATCCAAGTGCAAGGTGTTGCAGCTGGGTCAGGGTAATCCCAGACATAAGTATGGACCAGGAGACCAACTCAGTGGGAGCAGCCCTGCAGAGAAGGAACTGGGTGTTGTGGTGGATGAAAAGCTGGACATGAGCCAGCAGTGTGCACTTGCTGCCCAAATGGTCAACTGCATCCTGGGCTGCATCCAGAGCAGCGTGGCCAGCAGGTCAAGGGAGGTGATTCTCTTACCCTACTCTGCCCTTGTGATACCCGACTAGGAGTACTGCATCCAGCTCTGGGGTCCTTGGCACAAGAAAAATGAGGATCTGTTAGAGTGGGTCCAGAGGAGTGCGACAAAGATGATCCAAGGGCTGGCGTGCCTCCCCTATGAAGACAAGCTGAGAGAGCCGAAGTTGTTCAGCCCAGAGAAGAGAAGGCAGCAGGGAGACCACATTTCGGCCTTCCAGTGCTTAAAGGGAGATTATAAAAGAGAGGGAAAGGGATATTTAATATGGGCAGATAGTGATAGGACAAGCGGGAACAGTTTTAAACTAAAAGAGGAGAGATTTAGAGAGGAAAGGAGATCCACCATTATCTGCAAATTTCTAAATAAGAACAAATAGGTTAAGTAGAGTAGACAAATTCACATCTGACTACAGTATATATAAATTCAAGTCTTCTCAGGGCAGTTATCAAAACAATCTTTGGTCCACCACAAAGACTGTCTTGCCTATAGGAACTGTATGAATATATGTAATATAGCTAGATTTGTGCTTTTGAGACATCTTCAAATCACCATCAGCTGATGTTTCAAAAAGGATGTTACCACATCTCACTTACTTACAGTCAATTTAATTTTAGTAGAACCCAGACATTCCAAAGAATCTGCTTTTATTGCATTTGATACCTGTTCATCTTGAGAAGCACCTATTCTATTGGTCTTAAGAAATCTTTTGATATCAGTAGGATTCAAGACCAATAGAGAACCAACACCTGAAATTCACAGGAACTGATACTGAACAATTTTGATACCTCTTGATAGGCACTGATACCTTTCAAACTTTATAGGCTGTCCCTGTGGGTCATGGAATCATAGAACATAGAATCAGAGAATGTTAAGGGTTGGAAGGGAGCTTAAAGATTGATTAGTCCCATCTCCCCTTCCCATGGGCAGGGAGACCTCCCACTAGACCAGGTTGCTCAAAGCCTTATCCAAACAGGCTTTAAACCTTGCCAGGGTTGGGGCATCCACAACCTCCCTAGGTAACCCGTTCCAGTGTCTAACCCCCCCCACAGTAAAGAAATTTTTCTTAGTTTTCCCCTCTTTCAGTTTGTACCCATTCCTCCTTGTCCTATCACTGGCAAAGGGTCCATCTCTGGCTTCCCTGTAGGCTCCTTTCAGACACTGGAAGGCTGCTATGATGTCTCCACACACCTTTCTCTTTAGGCTGAACAGCTCCAATTTTGTCAGCCTGTCTTTGTAAGGGAGGTGTGCCACTCCTCTTATCAATTCTGTGGCCCTCCTCTGGACTTACTGAACAGTTCCATGTCCTTCTTACATTGGTGGCACCAGAACTGTATGCAGTACTCCAGGTGGGGTCTCACAGAAGCAGAGTAGAGGGGCAGAAGCACCTCCTTGGACCTCCTGGCCATACTGCTGTTGATGCAGCCCAGAATGTGGCTGCCTTTCTGGGCTGTGAGTGCACTGATGGCTCATTTTGAAATTTTCATCAATCATCACCAAGTCTTTCTCCTCAGGGCTGCTCTCAGTCACTTCTCTGCCCAACCTGTAGATGTGTCTGTGACTGCCATGACCCAGGTGTAGACCTTGCACTTCTCTTTGTAGAACTTCATTATATTTTCACTGGCCCATCTCTCAAGCATGTCAAGGTTTCTGGATGGCATCTCTTCCCTCCAGCTGCTCCACACAGCTTGGTGTCACCAGCAAATTTCCTGAGGATGCATTTGATCCTGCTGTCTATGTCACCCACAAAGAAGCAAGCATTGAGCTCTACAGTTAACATTTTGATATTCATAGGCATCAATGCGTTTCAAGCTCGACAGGAGTCAAAACACTTTGTTCTGAAGAAACTTTTTGATACTGGTAGCAGTCAAGACCTGTAGCTAGTGAGAGCTTTTGATATGGATAGGCATCAAGACCAATCAATTTAGACACATATCTAAAAGTGTTTATATCAATAGGTTATTACCATATCAATGACAATAGGCATTGATACTGTCTCATCTCAATAGAAATTTATTTCCTTCAGCCTCAAGAAGTATTTTTTTTTGTATTGGTACAAATCAAGACCTAAAGATAGCAAGACATTTCAATATTGGTAGGCTTCAGTATCTACCAATTCTACAGAATTTTAGTGATTGCCTTGTAATGTACTAGAAGTAATACTGTGTGCTCCCCAGCTAAATAGTGCTGCAAACGGGTATTTCCCCAAAACTCAAGGGCTTAATGAGAAATTATGTGAAATAATGAAAGCTACTCTTAGACTAAGAAAATTACAAAATAAATTCCAGTTAACTATAATTTTTTCATGAAAAATTATCTAAGTGCACATGAATTTCCTGATAATTATCAGTACAATGTAAAAGATCATATAACATGTAAGAGTAATTGTAATGTAATTAACCTGTGATCACTGATCACTCCATTTCTTTTCATCCATTTTGTATGTGTATAGGTAGACAGAACAATCAAAAAGTTATATGTTATATGCAAACCATGTTGATTTGCACAGCTCTGATTCAGAGCAGAGCAAAACTGCATTGTGGCAAAAAAATAAAAAAAGTATTAACTTCCTTTTTTTTTGCCCTACTTTTTTTGAAAGCCTGTAAATTAGCTGCTACTTAGGGTTCTAATACAGAGCAAAGCATTTGTTATCCACTTAGCAGTGCTACTCATCTCTGCTAGGGAAAATATCAATGTTACTGCACTTCCACTAAAAAGCACTCAAGAATTTTAAAAAAAGGAAAAAGCTAACAACCAAACCAGAAACAATTTAGCTTTGATCTAAAATCCAGCACTTGTATATAAAAGAAATGTAACTTGAAGGTTACTAATGCATTTTCTATGTCACTTCTATTTGTATAGAAATAAAAATACAGTCACTTTATACAAATGCACTTATTACTTTCTCCTGTAGCTATGTCCTTTTCAGGAGGACCTAAATTTCTTGCTATTGTTAAGGTTTGCATTTGCTGGGCTTTACTGACAATGTTTCAGTGAAATAATACTGAAATAGCACAACCTAGCACTCACTTGTTGTTTTGTAGGCAGTGATATTGTTCTTGTATACATCATTAGAACTTGTCAATGAGATGCTGAAAAAAACCTAGAAAGTCTCAGGCACCTAGATACAAGACAGTGAGAGAATTGGGTCCTGAAAATATGGGATCTTCCACAACTACAGGACTTTGTAGGGGCTCAGCTCTTTCAGGCTTCAGTCAGCTCCCAACCTGCCTCTTAAAATGCATGTATAGATGCTGACTGCCTGTTCAGAGAGGATTTTAGGGCATCAGACTGCTAGTTAGAACCTGTGAGAAAGAGAACTTTCCCATGTACTGAAGAATGTAAACAGTTTGCGTCTGGTGTTTTCAGCTGTAAGATGTTTTGAAATAGGTGCTGTTTGTAATTAGCCAATGGTGTTAGGGGGTGTCTATTAATGAACCAATCATGTAGCATTTGGGTGAAGGTCTATAAAAGAGTGAGTGCTTGTTAATAAAAAGGCTTTTGCCTTCATGGAGTCATTGTCACATCTCTCCGTCCCTATACAACAGCAACTGCACGTATGCTATTCACTGAAACAGTGGTTTTGCTTCCAGATAAACACTGAGTTTTGGACATATTGTCTTTGTCTTGTTTTTAAGAAGTGCAAAACTGCGTATAATTGAAGAGAAAGGGCTGATATCATCTCTTAGGACTCTCAGAGTCCTAAATCTTGACCTGGGTTTTTACTAGGATGCACTTCACCATTTTTGTGGTGTACTTATTTCACTGTATATATTTATCCTTTTAATTAAATTGTGTGTTGGATAAAGCTTCTCAGCTTGAAGGTTTTGGTTCCTAATATGTTACAGGACATTAAACTTCCTCCTCACTTTCCCCTCCGCTTCCATGCTGACTGGGAGAGACTGCGTGCAGTGACTGGGATTTACGGACTGTGAAGGCATGGTTTTCTCCCGGGTTTCAGCTCTGGCAGCTCACCAGGGACATGCCAGCAAGCAGCAGTGCCAGGCACTGCTTTCACACAGGCCGTACAGAGATTTTCAAGGTGCTTCCATGAATGTGACGAGACATCAGATATCAGCCTTAAGTTACCATGAGCTCAGCAATTCAGACCAAGATGAGAGCTAAAGTCATCTGTCATCCTCTCACAAAACCTCTTCCTCAGGATCCCTTTTATGTTGAGGTACCATGGAGGGAATGTGCATGCCAGTAGCTATCTGTCCCAGGAAATAACTTATTCTCTGTGGTTGTAACAAGATCGTCAGGGCTGGTCTCTGCAAGCCCAGCTAACAGATCTGCCTCCATGCTTAAACAAAGTGAGGTTTGTTTTTTTCCCTCATTCACCCAGGCCGCTGTGAATTGCACATCATCCTTTTTCACAGTCTGTAGAAACAGTATCGAGCATGTGTGTATCACTTTGAATCCTGAGTGGCCTGCTCCTCTGAGGATGTTACCTGTTACCTACTCCTCTGAGCCATCAGTCATTTTGTCACTTGCTAATTTTGATCCACAGAGTGCTCCAAGAGCATGGGTAAGTCAGGCTGTATGCATAGTCTTTATTTTATTTGAACTACTAAAACACGACATGTTTTCCCTCTCTAGATACATTACATGGCAAAGCATAAACAAATCATAAGTAATAAATTGAGTATGGTATCTGAATGCCCTCTGCAAGGTTCCCCCCCCATGTCAAGGATGTCTCTCCACTTTCCTCATGCATTTACAGTGGTTGTAGTTCTATTTCTTAGGAGCTGTGGCAAAGTCTGTACAACAGAAGTGTATACAGACTCCTTGGAGATGACTGAAGAAGAAACTGTTGGCTTCCATGGCCTGTTACTGAATGTGCATGTCTAGCAACTCCCTTCTATTTTACAGAAGGTAAATAATGGACATTCCTCAGGAGCATATTCTCTGCCTTGTGTGCCATTTCCAAGTGAGGCACATATATATGTAATACAGAGCATGCTATGAAATGTCTCTAGCTGACGAAAATGGGTGTCTGTAGTGTGATCAGCATCAGAAATCCAATCTAATTCCTTCTCTTTAAATACGTATGCAGACACCCCTCAGTCTGGACCTGTGTTTTTTGCAGTGGTATAGATGCATCCAAATGAATCCAAATTACAAGTCTTAACAATGCACAAGGGCACGAACTTTCTAACAGACAAGTTGCCTTCTGGAGCTGTAGCAGGTCACACACATCCCGCTTCCTTCCACTGGTATGAGGACATGATGGCTCTGAGCTCAGCAGGCCACAGCCCTCAAGGAAGAGGAACAATTCCTCGAGTCCATCCTCTAGGATCTCCCAGCAAGAAAGCCCATGGGTAGTGACTGAATGCCTTGCCTTCACCCCGTTTACAAGGAACTGAAAATACATAGCTACTCACCAGAACTAACACTGAGGAATCCACATGGCCATATAACCTTCGCTTGTTGTTTCGACAAGAGTTGTGGAGTCTTAATGTGGCAGATATCACTGTGAATTATGGTTACTGAACTGGCACACCAGAGAATCAGCTACTGTCCTCTGTGGAGCTTGAGAACCAGCCACTGTTAGGTGCTGTACAGACACCTCAGGAAACAAAGTCCCTGCAACAACTACCTCGTTCAGTGGGGACAAGCCATGTTAAGCCTACAAGCTGAAAAGCTACAGCAACAGTTTTCAGCTTTTAGTGCTCCAAAATTTTTATTGCTAGTTAAATAAAAGCAAACTGAAGTTTTCATCTCAATGAAGCCTATAATTTTGTGGGACCCAGTGGCTACATATTTCACATTGTTGTAGGAAGGCAATGAAATCTCTGGACAGCACTTATTATCCATTCTCCTAGGCATTCATTCCATATTCTGATAAAGATCAGCCTTGGGCTTTCTGGTTATTGATCTCAGCCAAAAGGCAGATCTCTCAGCTCCAGCAAGTGTTTCTGCTAATATATTTCCCTTCCAACATTAATATGCTTTCTAATTTCAACCTCAAGAAGCAGCAATAAATAGCAATCTGTGACTTTAGCTTGTATAAGCAGAGTGGACTGTATGAGTTGGACAGCTTGTCACAGACTGCTGCAAAATCCAATTATTTGTGGGGTTATAATACCTTCTTTCACTATGTCTATTCTAACTGAGAGGAGAGGGGAGGAAATAAGGTTGAATGCTCACCCAGTGTTAGAAAAACATTAAATCTCAAATAATTAGCTGAGATGCCATCAAACTTGCCTATAGTATCTGATGAAACACACTGGGTAGTTTGAGCTTGTTATCTAAAGTGATAGGTAGAAAATACTGATGTATTCATCTGGAAGTCCATAACTCCGAAAGTTACTATTAAATACAGTTGTGTGTCTTAATTGCCTTGGCTGGGCCAAGTTCTGACTTCTTCATGGGGTGGGACTGTTACAAACTTGTGATCCTTCTGATGGGCTATTTCCTCGTAGACATCACAACAGTGAGTGTTGGCTCAACCTCCCCACAGAGACCTGCCAGGAGAAATGGGTCTGTACCCTGAAAAGGGAAGGTGCAGCTTTGCGCCTGGGGTGGGGCAGACATGATGTTGCCTTGAGGATACCAAACCAAGATATCATTGTTGGCTTTCTCCAGGCACAGTGCAACCATGTGATCTCTTCCTTGGGGTTCTGTCTGGATACATGGAGTCTAACTCCATCTCAAGTCTTAAGCAAATCTATTGAGAGTACATGAAGGCAGGATAGAAAAGGGAAAAGCATTGGGCCTGCTGTTCAATGAGTCTGATACAAAAAAAAAGGACAAGTTCTTTTTGTGTTTTAACTTAAAATATTCTGAATTAATTCTTAAATATATGGAGGAAGGGGCTGCAGTTCATACAGACAGATTTAAGGAGAAAATCAAGCTTTGGCATGCACAGTTTATTATGTGCATTGGTATTGTAAAATCTCAGTTAATTACTGTGAATTATTTGCTTATTGTGGCTCCTTGGAATTTATGGAACAAAGATCAAGTTTAAACAAATCTTCTTGATCTTTTAATGGATTTTGTAAAGGCAAGGGTAAGAAAATCCCATCTGCATTTCTGCATATTTGAACATTATTAGAATTGAGGTGTTCTTAAGCTGTTGATGTAGAAATGAAAAGGAAATTTCATTTGCATAAGCTACAGAGCAAGTATCAATCCTAGCATTAAATGTTGTTACACAGCTCTGTGAATGATAATAACCCTTTGTTTCATTTTAGAACTGACATCAGTTTTTCTAGATGATACTAACAGAAATGTTTCAGAAGCAGTTAGTGTTAAACAAATGGTCTAGCTCTTGGGTGACATTAGCTAATCAGATATAAACGAGGGCTTGAAAAATAGGGTTAAATCAACTTAATTTCTAGACAGAATATAAGTTAAATGGCTTTTGCTTGCCCTTTATATTCTTGAGAATTTTTTTTCAGAAACAAGCTAGCTAGATGAAGAAAGAAGACAGTGACATTTGTCTGGATCTGATCATTGTCACTTGAATTTGTATGCACCATATTAATCTTTTATTTTTATTATACAGTTCAAGTTCACTGTCTTTAAGCAACTTAAAGGCTGGAGCTAGTTTCTGACAATGGGCTACCAAGTCAGCTCATGGCCACACAGGCAGCCTTGAATTAGCCACCTCAAAATTGAAGGGCCTAGATCAGAACAGGCCTGAACATTTTCTGGTCTGGAATAGAAGTGGCAGTGAGCAGAAACTGAAACACAGAAGCCTCTGTCTGAACATCAGGAAATACTTTGTTTTATTGCAAGTGTGACCAAACACAGGAATATGTTATCCAGGGAGGTTGTGATGCCTCCCTCCTTGGAGACACCCAAAAACCTTCTGGACACAGTCCTCAGTAACTTGCCCTAGGTGGCCCTGCTTGAGCAAGAAGGTTGGACCAGATGACCTCCACAGGTCATTTTCAACCTCAGCAAGTCTGTGAGTCTGTAAAGAGGGGTAAGGAGCCAGGGAAAGAGCCCGCCTCATTTTATATTACCTTGGAACTAGAGATATATTATGATGTAGCTTGGCAGAGCGACTCTGTCAAGAGTCACTCTGCTGTTGCCATAATCCATAGTCCAAATGCTTCCTCAGCATGAGAAGCCAACGCAGATATCAACAAGTCTGAAGCAGAAGCCTTTGGCAGAAGCAAAATTTACTGGCACAAGCAGTCTGCTGCCCTAAGCAGTTGCCTGCCCTGCTCATGGCTCAAGACAGTCCAGACTACACCTTGTTTAGTTTATGTTCTTATGCATCCAAATGCTGTTTCTTCTTGGCTGTATGCTTTTTCATAGCCCACTAAAGCTCTCCTCAAATTGCACATATTTTAGTAGCTTCAGTGTGCTCTGCCTTAAAGATCTCTGAAATACATTACTGGATAATATTCTTTTTAGCAGAAGCACAACTAGAAACATATTACTATGAGTGACACTTTTTAAAAACTAAAGTAACTACAGTTAATGCTTATCCTGACAAGGTTCAAAGGGTTACTAAAGCTTTTCTATACCCTGTAATTGGTATCATACTTTCCAAAAGCTCATTATACTGTATCCGTGAAAAATGTTTTAGCGGTAGACTTGGTAGTGAGAGTAATGCTTGGACTCAATGATCTTAAAGATCCTTTCCAACCTAAAAAATTCTATGATTCTATGATTTTGCAGCAGATAACAAGTTCCCTTCATGCTGAATCCATGAATACTGCAACAAACCCCAGTCACAGCAAAAGGTGCTGCAACAAACAGAATTTTTTGTTGACGTTTTATGTCAAGCTGAGTTCAGATTGCTTGTGCAATGCAAGAAATTGATGAAAAATTGATTATTGGGCAGATGTGACCCCAAATTGAGCTTATATTTTTTTATTTCCACATATTTATTTACAATTCTAAGGAGAGAAATAGTATAATATATGAAAAACTGCCAATTTTCCCAGTAGATATTTAGTAATTAAATGGTAACACCAACCCAATTTTTTCAGTCCTTAGACCCTGTGCAAGCTTAGGTTGGATTCTTGACAGCTAGTTTTGTCTGATGGTGATAAATATGAGAAGAGCTATGCTTAAGCTGGTCATATCAAAAAACTTCATGAACTGTATGTGGCATCTGATCTAAGCACTTCTACTGCTTGGGACCTTCAACACATCTACTTCAGATACATTTTCACATTGCTCTCAGCAAGTCTTTCATGCAGCAAAAGGATGTGAGAGCATCTCAGAGGTAGGAAAAGGGCTAGAAAAATAGCTCTGCTCTCCATGCTCTGCTTCCCAATTTCACTCATGCCCCTCAAGGTTGCTTCCACAGATACCTCCAGTTTTTCGGTGGTGTCCCATGAAAGTCCTCACACAGTTAAACTTTATAAATTGTGCCCTTAGATATTGTAGACACTGAATATTTCCCTGGGTTCAAAGAGAGACAGGGAAATTAATATCATCTCTAAATTCATACAAACCATAGACACATTAGGAAGCCCACGAGATGTGCAACTACTGGTGATAGGTGAAAATGTAACTGAGGAAGAAAATTTAGATATGAATGTCCTACTCTTCTGCCCTTCCCTAAGCATCTGCTGTTGGCCATGGCAAAGGCAGAGTGGTGGCTTAGCTGGCTCTTTGGTCTGACCCAGTATGACCGTGTTCATGCTAAAGAGCTTTATTTATTCAAGGTATTCCTTACTTATGTGCTTTGAATTGTTCCCCAGTAAATATGCAGAGGACCTTGGTGCCTCTGGTAGATGACTCAATTTTGAAAGTATGCCTCTACTGCAGGAGCCTTGGGAAATGAGGAACCATCATAGCAGAGGAACAGATCTGCTCATTTTGGCTGTCAACTGGAAGAAAGTATACAGGAAATTATTTATCCTGGCTTTTAATTGTTGGTATGAGATGTTCCTTCCCTTTGTCAATAGCCTCATCCTCTTCTCTTTGGACCTGCTGTTAAGGAGTATGAGATGGTGCCTGAGTCCTGGGTCTGTTTCTGTGACTCAAAGCTGCAGGAACATTATTCATCCGAGCATCACCCAGACCAGGGAGTGTGATGTGTGTTGCCTCTAGCAAGTATGTCAGCTCCCACACCCAGGAACAGGTTTCCCCGGTGATGTGAACTGATAAATGTCATCTCCCTTCTTCAAGGCTAGACAGCAATAAGCCAAAGTTTTCCAGCACTGGAAATTCAGATTTAGATATCTGAATTTGAATTTTTGTGACTCAGTCCTTTACATGAACAATCTATTTAGTTCATGTGAATATTATTAAATATTTATAAAAAGTTAACATCTCAAGACAATGAATAGGAAATATTTAACCAAGATGACTTAGATGACATTATTCTCGGAATAAAATTCTGCTTAATTGTGATTTGTGTGTTTAAATAGAAAGACCTTTAAATCATGGTTAATCTGATATAAATTATATTGCCTTCCCAAGCACTGCAAAATGTCGAGGCAGGCTCCAAACATCCCTGATGTAGTTTCAACCATGGATTGCTCTTTTTTTCCCTTCAAGTAAAGGTTTATTTTTTTAATTTGCTTTCCCTTTGATTGTTTTTTACCTACAGAGATCATGTTTTCATGTCCTTTTCTGAATAAAGAAAGCGAAAGAAAGAAAGGCCAAATTCTCATATTGACAGCTGGGATTTCTTAGGGGAAGGAAGAATAGAAAAGAAAAAGAAAGGTAGAGATTTCCGTGGAGAATATGGCAAGATTTGTCATGAGTATTGAAAAGGGTAAAACACTAATGGAAATCTGACAGTATAGTTCTCTGAAATGGAAAACTTCATTTTTTAATGCTATTGTAAATTCTCTGAGGGGGTGAGGATATTTTCATATTTTTGCAGTATGAACAATATTCAGAAGTAGTCCCCAGAGAGGAAGGAAGGAAGGAAGGAAGGAAGGAAGGAAGGAAGGAAGGAAGGAAGGAAGGAAGGAAGGAAGGAAGGAAGGAAGGAAAGAAGGAAAGGAAAACAGAAGAATTTTGCTGTTTCTATTTTAGATATGAAGACTGAAGGACAAACCAATTCCTGGTCTTGGCAGGTCACAAATAACATATGGGGAGAGGAAAGAAGGGGAAAACAGTTCTTTAGCTTTCCTGGAAACAGCTATGATCAGGCTGCAGCATGAGACACGGAGACTTTTTCTTCACTTTTTCTTTCCCTGGACACATCAAGCTAACCAGTTGCCTGGAGAGCAGGATAAGATGTGTCACCTCAATAAGCCCTGAGCTTTATACCCATACTTATTTAGTTTATTTAGTTACATAGAGTAATGGTTATTTTTATGTCATTTGCAGAGTTTTTCAACACATGACAGCACAGCCTTAGTTCTCCACAGCCTTAGCTCTCATGTTACCTTTGTATAAGCTGGAAAATAAGAATAATAAGTTATTTTAATATATTTAAAGGGAAGAGGAAGATGAAGGTGTCTGTTTCTGTGGCCTCTTGGAGATAGCCCTGCCACAACCTTGACTCTGCAGGGGAGAGGATGGCCTGATTTCAGGACAGAGTGGGTGGTTTCTCTGCTGAGATTGCTTCTGTGGCCAGTCCAGCAATTAATGTCACCGGGGTCAGCAAGCAGACATGAGGTGGTAATGACTTTCAGTTGCCACTGACCTGCCTGGATCCTAGCCAGAGACCTAGAAATTGAAATTTTTTCAGGCTGCTAGCAGTGCCTTTAGCTGCCTTTTACTTAACATATTTCAAGCTGTGGAACAACAGAAGATGAAAAAATCAAAGGCAAGCAGATGTTGCAGGGATGATAAAGAGAGAGGTAAGAGCAATGGGAAATTGGTTTGGCAGGTAAATGATGAAGAGAGATATAGACCTAGAAAGGAGTAATTTCAGATGTTTGTCTGTCCCTGTTTTTGGTTGTGTACCCATCCCACACAGTTTTAATATCAAAAGATCATGAGCAGTGTTTGGTTCTCAAATATATGGGGTGGGTTTTTTTTAAATGCAGTTGATTTCCTAATTTGCAAAGCAAAAGGCAATTTTTGGTTGTCAATTAGTAGTGCTGTGGTGAGTCACTCCTCTTCTGGTGCTTCACTCGCTCCCTTTCTTCCATAAATGCTTCTAAGAATAGCTGCTATAGAAATAACTTTCATCTAGGGGAATAGCCCAAAATAGCAGACTCTAGCCCTAAAAATTATCAGACTGATTAATCATTAGCAGACTATTAGACTGGAAAGAATAAAAGCCTGAAAGTAGGTAACAAATGTATTTCTTATCAATTTATTTTTCACTATGATGTATACTTAAAAAGTGCAACAATTTCAGTCAGTTCATGTTTCCATAGAAAGGAGGCAGGAGGAGGTTGATTTCCTTAAGATCCTTTAACACATTGCCAAATTCATATGTTGGCAACATGGTGCTTTCAAGCAAATCATTCTGTCACAAAATTTAAGTTTCACTATGCCTTAATACTGCTGGTTTTGGGGGATTTTTGGTTTGAGGTTTTTTTTTTGCACTTTTTGGTTTTTGGTTGGTTTTTTTTTTTTTGGTTTTTTGAAAAGCAGTACATGGGCTAGTACATGTGTCTTCCGTGTGCTGAATTTTGCAGGCAGCTGAAGTGCTTTAATAACTCAGGTCACTCCAGTGACACCAGCAGAACTGGCAGAGAAATTTTGCTTGAAATTCTCAGCACAGAAACAGCTTTTTACTATGGTATCAATGAGAGGAGGGCAGAAAGCATGCTTTGTGCAGCAGAGACAATAGTGCCCAAAGGACTGAACTTGTGAACCCAGCCCACCTAGATGTAGTTTTGCGTGGTCCTGTGCAGCTCAGTGGGCTTGTCAGTCTCTTCAGATTCCATGCTTTAGATAACAGAGTTGATTTGCTACAGTGATATTTGGCAACTGGCTAACCTCCAGGGATTTAAATCCAATGACACTTTATGTGGCACTTTTGCTACTTTACTTAGCCCCTTAAGAAGGTTTGAAGGTAGGTAATAGATGTAGATTATTTATTTATTTAGTCAACCAAGAAGTTCAGAGTTCTCCCCTCTTCCTCTGGGCTTTCACAACTAAGAAGCCCAGGTTATGCCCTCATGTGCACTGGAGTCTCAGTTCACCTGTGTATGAGTTCAACTCTTCCTTCTTTTGCAAACAGCTTCTCGAATCCAGATACCGTGTAGAAATACCCCATCTTCTTCTTAAAAAAAAAGCAAGCTGTGTAGGTTTTAAAAAGTAACTGAGTCAAGGCAGCTGATGCCAGGAGGAAAGCCTCTTAGACCAGAAGAGATGAGCAAAAGGGGCAGATGAACAAATGTGGGCAAACACACAATAAAGTCTAGGGAGTGGCCCGTGCCATTTTCCCTGCCACCTATGCTCTACAAAATGTATGTTATGTTCCCAGGAACCTGGCAGGGGGGAAATTGCAGCAAAGAGAAAGATGCACTTCTGAGCTATCTTTCTGTCTTAGTCTCTTCTCTGAACATACTCTGAATTGCTGACCTGCTTAGGATGGCTGAGTCTGGTAGCAGCACAAGTTGTTATGAATTGCTCAGTTCACCATCCTGTGGCTTGCTGTCCCCTCAGGCATGCTTCAGACACAGGCTGGCACCGTCCCAGTCATGCTGAAAGCTGAGTTTAACTTCTAACATAATGATTTATTCATTGTAGTATTGGACAGTGGTACAGACTGACTGAAGTTCACACCTTGTGGTGTTTTTGGAGGCAGGTTTACGGTTCTGTGCTCCCTCAGCTTGTCAGCCCCACTCACTGGTTGATATGCTCAGCCAGGCTAGCTGGTGATTGCATCAGTTTGGTGCTTTGTCTCTTCATTCGTAAATCACAGTGCCTGCTACCATGACAAATTCTGATACAGTGTCTCCTCACAGACCGAACTTGTCTGTCCTCACAGTTCCATCCGTGTCAGTTCCTGATGCAGGAACGCATGCACGTTTGTAAGGACTAGTAAGACCATGCTTAGTAGGTGATGATTCCCTCCAGAAAACTGAAGGACTGGCAAGGACATAGCATGGACAAGGACACACAGGAGCAGCAGTGTGATGCTGAAAAAATTTTGATGGGACAAATAGCATTTGTTTGAGGTGCTATCCCAACTCGGGTATATTGGGTTATATCTGGGGAATGAAGGGAAGTACAGTCAAGGTCATTCGTTCCATCAGATTTTGTACACTGGCTGTATAAAGCAGCCTTAATGGGACCGTGAAGTGCTCTATCACTGCTACCATTACAGCACAGTTCAGCATCTGAAAACTGGAAATTAAGACCTGTCTCTGTATTATCCCTGGGGTCAGAACTGACATATTTATTCTCTTTTAATTAGTCACAGCCAACTCCAGGCTGGGTCAGGGGAGGCAAGAAGCGAGAATCTCAGAATGAGCATTTAAATCCTGCCTTACTGCAAGGGAATAAACAGAAGGGTATCTTTGACTCTCTGACCTCCAACACTGTATGCACTCTCCTAAGCATCAATTCCCACTATAGCATTTGCTACAAAGGGATACACACACTATTAACTCTCAGAGAGAGAAAGGCAGTCTAGGAGTGACAACAGAACTAGTACGTAATTTTATTTTTGGTTTCAGAAAAGGTAGGCCAGGCCGGGTGTGGATACACAGAGTCAGGCATGGTTCCACTCACAGGTTTGTGCTGGTGCAGAGGTCCTGAGGCTCCTGGCAGTCAGTGGGGGACACATGTGTCACACAGCTCTCCCATCTCACCATGCCTGCGGTGAGGAACCACAGCACTGACAGACCAGCAAGGGGAGAAGCATTTTCAGCTGGCCCAGCAGGTGCTGAAAAGGCCATTTTACTCAACATTTTACTTAACACTTTACTTTACATTTTACTTACATTATTGAATTCATTATAAGGTCATCCCCAATAATGATGTCACATGCAGAGGCTTCACAGTCTGGAGGAGGAGAAAGGACAGGGGAGCACATAAAAGATACTGAAATCCTGTGAATCTCACAGGTGTGGAAAGGAGAGGACCAAGTGGAAATTTCCCTCTTTGCTTTCCTCTGCACAGAGCTAAATTAAAAAAAAAAAAAAAAAAAAGCACGACAGTGATTTGCAAAGGTAATTAGAACATGGCTTTGGTTTACGTCCTCAAAAAACAACTAGAACAGGAATTTTTTATCGGTTGGAGGAAGAAGATAATGAACTATTACAGTTATCTGAACAGAACTGGCAAAGATTTTTCAGGTTATTTATTGATAGTTTTTGTGTCCATTCAATGTTGGCTTCCTATAAATATTCTGGCAGAAAAATTTGCTGTCAAGAATGTGCTTCAAGACAGTCAATATTTAAAGTTTTTACTGATAGCAGATTTGGAATCCTCCAAACACTTTCACAGATACTTCCAGTAGAGGCACCGAAATACCATGTGAATAACACATTAAATCCAAACTGGCTTGATTTTTTGCTTTTTTTTTTTCTGAGTTCTGAAAACCTACAGAAAGCTGCTCACTAACAACCTGCAGTTTTTGGAAATTATCCTCAGAGTAAGTTAAAATGGAATATTCAAGCAGATTTGTGGACAGGAAAGAAATGGATGTCATGTCCAAGTTAACCATTTAAATTTTTATTGCTGGAAATTTAGTTACTCAATTTATTGGTAGCTATAAATCTATGAAGTATCCATGTGCCAATACATTATGTATTTTGAAATTATTCTTCCTAGTGTTTATCAGAGAGATCTTCACTTCAAAAGAAATGTTATAAATGAATGCAGGGGAAAAATATTAGCCCCCATCACAATTTAAGTGACACTACTTTTTCATAATTTTAAGCAGTGACTTCTAAGCTAAACTTTTTCTATAGTTGCGGTACTGTTAAACCACTTTATCACTGCTATTCCTCATGGTGAACTGGACAGCCAACACTCTCCATGGGTTTTATTTGACCTTATGCAGCTTCCAGTGGTGTAGTTCTAACATTATCTCTTATCTTGTAACTGAGTGCAGACCTCACAGCAGCAGTACTTCCTTCAACAAACTATTGATCATATTAGCCTCTTCCTTCCTGCCTATATTCCCTCATCTTTCTAACTTTTTTTGCCACTTTACTTGTTCTTTCTTTCTACTGTATTAAAACAAGCTTATAGGCTGAGCCGTTTATTTCTGTTTCTTATTTTACAGATCTTCTTGTTGAGCCAGAAAGTTTTGACAACAGATAAAAAGCTACTTCAGCTTAAGGCCAGCCACTGAAGAGAGGTTTCTGTACATACATAATAGCACATAATTTTTTTTTTTCTGCCCTCACAAACCAGTTTTTGTTGAACCAGCACAATGCCCTTTGTGCCACAGAGGCTCCTTGAGATCTTCTGCAATGCAGCTTCTGAAAGATTATACAAAACAAACAAGACAAACAACATACAGAATTCTAAAACACGTGTGGCTTACACCTAAGTGAATTAATTAAAGCTGCCAATTTCAATAAACACATAGATTTGAAAAAAGTAATCAGTTATATCTTCCCACACCCACATTTCATAAATTCAGGCACCCTTACACTTTATCATATGTACTGTGTGCTACTTTTCTGGCAAATAGCCTGGAATTTAAAATAATATGTGAGTTGTTAATTTTTTTTAGGTTCTATACATTCCTTTAGGGGACTGGCTATCAAAACGCTTATCCAGCCAGCCTGTAACTAAACTGATTAGCTGTGTACAGTGCAGACAGTATTGAACACTAAGAATTTAAAGAAGCAGCCCGCTTCATAGCCAAAATTGTGGGAGTGAGCTAATACAGCTTTGGGATGGATAGAAGAAGTTTATTGATGTGAATCCTGGTCTGAAAATTTTTCTGACTATTGAAGCACTTTGTGCTTTTCTGCAGGTTACCAAAAGGACACAAACTTGAAACAAAAGTTGAACTTCAGTCTCTGTTTCACTTCTTCTCTTAAAACAAAAAAAAATCTGTTTTTTCAGTTTCACATTGTACTTCACAATTTGTAGTGAATTTTCCCATGTCCATATTTCTGTCATTGTCTCTGTGTGATTTGGTCTGGGAGTGGAGGGGTTAGAGAAACAACTTGAAAAGAAAACCTTAGGTAAGCCAGACCACACTGTACTGCCCCAATTAAATTCTGTGCCCTTTTTGCACAGGAGAATACATCGAAGATCAGAAAATAAGTTTCTCCTGCTTTTCACAGGAAAGGAATATAGAATAATTTAGGTTAGAAAAGACCTTTAAGATCAGTGAGTCCAACCACAAATGTAACACTGTCAAGTCTATCACTAAACCATGTCCCAATGTACCACATTTACATGTCTTTTAAATACCTCCAGGAATGGTGACTCAACCACTTCCCTGGGCTGCCTGTTGCACTGCTTGACTACAATTTCAGTGAAGGTTTTTTTCCTAATATCAAATCTAAATCTCTCCTGGTGCAACTTGAGGTTATTTCTCCTCATGCATTCATTTGTCACTTGGCAGAAGAGATTGGCCCCCCTCTGACTGCAGCCTCCTTTCAGGCACTTGCAGGGCATGGTAAGACTTCCCCAAGCCTTCTCTTCTTCAGGCTAAACAACCCTAGATTCCTCAGCAACTCCTCATATAATTTGTGCTCCAGAAGCTTTTCCAGCTATGCTTCCTTCCTCTAGACTCACTCCAGCACCTCAGATGGATCTGAAACTGAACACAGGATTGAAGGTACGGTCTCATCAGTGCCGAGTACAGGGAGACAATCCCTGCCCAGTCCTGCTGAGCACACTGTTCCTAATACAGGCCAGGATGCCATTGGCCTTCTTGGCCACCTGAACACTTTCTGGCTCACAGTAAGTGTCTTTCAACCAGCACCTCCATGTCCTTTTCTCACCACTCTTCCCCAAGCCTGTATTGCTGTGTGGGGCTGCTGTGGCTCAAGTGCCTTACCTTGTTGAACCTCAAACAATTGGCTTCTGCCCATCGATGCAGCAGGTCCAGTCCCCTCTGCAGAGCCTTCCTGCCCTCCAGCAGATCAATACTCACACCGAGCTTAGTGTCATCTGCAAACTGACTGAGGGTGCACCCGATCCCCTTACCCAATAAAAACATTAAACAGTACTGGCTCCAGTACAGAGCTCTGGGGAACACCACCAGTGACCAGCTGGATTTAACTCACCATAAATTCACCATCATCCTCTGGGCCAGGTTTTTAACCAGAGAAGAGTATACTCATCTAAACTATGAGCAGCCAGACTTTCCAGAAGAATACTGTGAGAAATAGCATCAAAAGCTTTACTAAAGTCCAGGTAAACAACAGCCACAAGTCTTTCCCTCATCCAAGTGGGTTACCTTTTCGTTGGAGGAGGTCAGGTTAACCAAACAGGATCTGCCTTCTCTCTTCCTCTCCAAAGTGTCTTGTTGTCTTATGTCCTTTTGACCACAAAATTAATTAATTCAGAGCCTGACCTCCAACATTGCAGGTAGAAAAAAGGGCTCAAATACTTCCTAATTCCTCAATTTATCTCTGATTCTCTTGTTGAAAGGCTTTTATTTCAATAGCTAATGTTATGGTTGAGTTACTCCTGCCACTAGTCCACAGCTTCTACAATCTACTGTGCCATTGAAGTCAATAGGAGCTTTGCTATCAAATGAGCTGCAAGCCGGAGGCAATCCATAATTAGTTAACTCCAGTTGCTACATGGAACTTGCTCTGTAATGGCCACTGAATTATTATTCTCTGCTAATCTGTATCTGACTACAGACTCGGACAGAGTATTCCTGAGCACTCTATGTTCCCAGGGAGGTTAATAAAACCGAATCACAATTTCTGCCCTTTCATGTCAGAAATAGGGGATGAGATTACATAAAGCCCACAAAATGTAAGCTAAATAACAGGTCCAAAAGAGACAAAACCATGGATGGGTGTCTGCTGTGGCCAGCACAGCGTTGGTAGCAGCAAGGCTATCCACACATTTAGCATGAGGAGCAGCAGCAGGGGCTCAGAACCCCTCCACCACCCCCCGCTGCCACAGCACTGTCTGATCACCTCCTGCCTGCATCGCGTCTGACTTGCAGCCAGCTGCCTCAGCCCTGCGCTCGGAAACACTGGCCAAAAATTCATTTAAACCAAATGGGCCCTCAGTACTCTTAGAGTCCTCTCGCTGCAGCACAGCATGACGCTGGGACTAGGTATTATTTTGTTTTAATCAGTGTTGCTGATATTTGAGAGAGAAGGGGAAGAGAGAGGATGAGGATTCCACTGCAGCCTTTAATGTGGCTCTGGTGAGATGCTGTTATATATTGGGCTGTGTCTCAGTATAGGGGCTTATTTGACAGGCCCTGTCACCATCTACCTCCAAGATTATCATTCATGCTGCTGGAAAGACAACTTTATTGGACTAAATATTGGCATGTGTCTGTGTGGCCCACACAGGTAAAGACTCTCCCTGGGCTGTGTGTCTGAGTCACTGTGCGTGGGTGTAACAACTGCACTAGTTATTATTAATCTCTCTGAAACCTCTTTACAGTGATTAAGGGAGTACTGTATGAAAGCAATCTGCTTTGTGGGCTCTCGCCAAGGAAGACCCACTAAGCAGATTTTGTTGGATCCTTCAGCCAAACTGCTCTTTTCTTGGCAACTGAAATGTGCATCAACATAGATGTAATGTCAATTTCCAGCATTTTTGTAGTGTACTTTATTCAGATTATTTGGATGCTACACAAACTACTAATTCAAATCACAGTATTTAACATTGCCAGTCACTCTTCTGATGTGCCAGCGTATATAAATAAAACCGAGCAGGAGACAAGAGGTCACATTTAAAAGATATATAGAAGGGAGAAATAGTGTGTTCTTTTTTGCCTCCAACCTCCTTCTTGTGAATAGGTGACTTGAGTGAGGGATTTCAATATGAGATGAATGGCAGGTATATGTCAGCAGGTGACAGACTCCCTGCAAATCATGGCCAGAACAGCTCAGCAAATTGCCAGGGATTTGCTCAGCTTTTCTCCAAACTGGGCATTTGGGGATCAGAAGAGCCAAGCTCTCACTGAGAAAGCCATGAAGCTGAGATCAGGTGACAATGGCCTGTAGCTACATGGAAGTTCTGGTAACCCTGGTTTTGGGTGAAAATAATGATGACATAGAAAGCTTTAGCCTATGTATGTCACTAAACAGGCCTGGTAGCTAGTTTGTCTGAGTCAGAGAAAGACTCTAGTAGGTTCCACCTGACACATTTTCTTTGAGCTGTGGTACCTTTTAACTTCTGTTTGCTCCTGTAAAGGGTCATATATATATATATGTGTGTGTGTGTGTGTGTGTGTGTGTAAATCCATCTTTTAGAAAAGCTCAGCCTTTTTCTCTCTTCCCACGTCCATTTCTATCAATAGATCAAAGCCTGGGTTTACTATTCTGCTATGGGCCTCATGACATCTTGTCCTCACATGCTAGAAAGTGACTGTCTCTAAAGCAACTTTATGAGGCTAAGTAAAGCAGAGTAAAATAGCAGCAAACTGAAGTTTTTCTGTCTTTGTCTGTCCCAGGAGGGTTAGGCTGGAGAAAAACAAGACACTCTGAAGGAAGCAAAAAAAAGAAAAAGAAACCAGACAGTCTCAAGAAGGGAGGAAAAAAAAAAGAATATAACCTTAGGCAGAATGTCAAATAGATATTTGGAGTTCAGAGTGCTACAACAGCCTGACTATACTCAACTTTGACCGTCTACAGCAATACTTTTTATAACACCAATTTTGTGTCATGAAGTAATTAATGTTGTTGTGATGTACCATTTTCTTCCACTTCATATGGTCATCATTTCAGTTTCTATTGCATTAAAATACTTAACAGAAGTCAGTTCCTTTCTGACTTAATATATTCACTGTACATGGGTTGTGATTTGGGCAATTTTTTCGTATTTCCAAAGAACAAGTGATCCAAAATACCCAAGTAGCCTCTGAAACTCATTTCTTACATCAAGAAGACAAACAAGATAAGTTTCTTTATCCTTAAGAAAACACAAAAGAACAGACACACAGGAAACTCTTTGCTAACTTAATTTTGTGCCACATGTCATAGTGTCAGAGAATCAGAGAATCACAGAATGGTTTGGGTTGGAAGGGACCTTAAGAATGATCTTGTTCCAACCCTCCTGCTGTGGGCAGGGACACCTTTCACTAGACCAGGTTACTCTGAGCCCCATCCGGCCTGGTGTTGAACACCTCCAGGAGTCGGACATTAACAACTTCTCTGAGAAACCTGTTAAGTGCCTCACTACCCTCACACAATTTCTTCTAATCTAAACCTAGTCTCTCTCAGTTTGAAGCCATTTCCCCTTGTCCTGTCATGCTCTTGTAAAGACTTGCTCACCATCATTGTAGGCTCCCTTCAGGTACTGGAAGACCACAAATACATCACCCTGAAGTCTTCTCATCTCCAGGCTTAATACTCCAAATTCTCTTCCCCTTTCCTCACAGGAGAGGTGATCCATTCCTTTAATCCTCTTAGGGGACCTCTTCTGGACTCACTCCAACAAGTCAAAGTCTGTCCTGTGCTGAGGGCCCCAGAACTGGATGCAGCACTCCAGATGGGGTCTCACGAGAGCAGAGCTGAGAGGCAAAATCCCCTCCCTGCTTTTGATGCAGCCCAGGATATGGTTGGTTTTCTGGGCTGTGAGCACACACTGTCAGGCCATGTCCAGGCTCTCATCCACCAGCACCCCCAAGTCCTCTTGGTAGGGTTCCTCTCCATCTGCTCATCCCCAGCCTGACTGATAGTACAGGTTGCCCTGATGCAGGTGCAGCACCTTGCACTTGGTCTTCTTAAATGTCATGAGATTCCCATGCAACCCTCTTGAGCTGGTCCAGGTCCCTCTGGATGGAATCCCATCCTTCACATGTGTCATTCATACCACTCAGCTGGGTGTCTGAGGGTGCACTTAGTGATGTCAGACCCTTCTGCCTTCATGTACATAACCATAAAATGACACTGACTAAATAAATTTACATACAGATGGGTATTTGGCTGGATAATACTGTGCACCCTTGAGTGACTTTCAAAAAGAGGTATGTAGTCAGGTGTCAGCCTGCCTCTGCAGAAGGCAGAGGAACTATCCTTGCTTTACCACATTTGATATGGTGCCAGCTATCCCATTTTAGTTTCATCTAAATCTGCATGAAGATGCTGCCTAGTGGTGATCTCACCCCTCTCTACTGCCCACAGAGTGATGTACAATCATTGGTGCAGCAGGGTGAAACAGCTTCTCCATTGTGGCTCTGGTCCTTGCAATAGCAAGAAAGACAATGTTGGGCAAGCCTCCTTTCTTTCCCCTAGAACCTCTGCAAGGGCTAGAAACAGTAAGGTCTGTTCCTGGGGCTTTGGACTGGTGATATTTAAATGAAAGACAGTTTCTAAATTTCAAATACTGTTAAAGAAATAGGATGATGAAGACTCGGCTGAAAGAAGAAACCCAAGCACAGGTCTGTGCATTAATAAAATCATAGTATACAACACCAGGCCTTGATGAGTTTGCCTGTTAATGGTGGAGGAGCAGGGGAAGTGTTAATGACCCCTTGATCTCCCCAGTAAATCCACATATGAAAAGAAGGGGATTAAAATGTCTTAAAAATCATGTGCTAGAAACTGAGAGAGCTTAAAATTTTGCTTATGCTGATGTCAGATGACTTTCCCAATCCCTACATCAATTATACATACTCTATGAGGTTAAAACTGAAGCACATGAGTTCTAGTATGTTAAAGTAAGATTTCTTGTAAAAAAACATTCGGTCTCTTGACTTGGCACGGCTCCACCTTACTACCTTTTTCCAGTGGACTGCTATGAAACATCTGAATTGTCTACACAGATTATCGTGATCCTCTTCTCCATTTTGACCAGTTTTCCATTTTGTGAGTGTCAGAGTACATGAATGTGTGATCATCCCAGTGGAGAAGGCCCCTTCCAGCTTTACAGACCACTTTGTGCTGGGCTCAGTTAGTTCTTCTTCCCGAAAATGCAGTAAGAATTAATCCAAATTACCAGCTCTGCTTAGCAGCATGAAAGGAAAATTAGAGGAAATACAAGCATAGCTGTAACCTACATGGTGAAAGAGGAGAAATATAAAACTCTGCCAAGGAGTACAAAGAAAAAAAAGTTCAGTGTGGTAAAAAGGAGAAGATATAATAATCAACATGCTAAAATGATGTGTGTTAACGATTATAAGGAAATATTTTATAAGATCCAACAAAAATAAAATCAAAAACAGATGTTCAAATAATCTAAACCCAGAATCTCCCAGAAAGACCAAATCCTTTTCCATGTTAATCGCAAATGTCTATGTGACACCAGTAAAACCTTGTCTGATATTACAATAAATATGAAGAGGAAAAAGCATTATCCCAAAACATAAGCAATCTGCCTCTGTTCACTCTTCCAGTAATAAAGTTATGACTTCTGTGACTAACACAAATGACTGAAGATCTTTACAGCCACCCTGTCTGCCCAACACTCAGCTGCAATAAAATTGCTTTCTTACACCAGAGAGACACAAAATTTTACTTGTAGCCATCTGAGAGCTGCTTGCACAGCACCACATTTGTACTGGGGAAAAAACAATAAACCAAACCAGGCTTATATTTTTTTGTTCATGTCCTCTTAATTCTTGTAAAATTATATCCACAGGAGCTTGGAAATGTAATTTACTACTTTATGTTACTTAATATATATATATATATAAAATTATATTTTAGTTATTATATAAGTACAAATGAGTGATAAATTTGATAACTGGAGGAACCCCTCCTCTGCCATCCACTGAGTCTTAAAACAGCTGCTGCTTTCTCACCAAACTGGAGGCAGATTCAAATCTTGGTTGCCCTAAATGTATTTCCAAAGTAGTCTCAACTACTCCAAAGCCTTTTGAGGAATTCATGGAGTGTGTTGCTCCCTTATGCTGTGTAAAATGATATATCAGCTTGTGGGCTGTTATGGCTTACTGACTGGTACTTACTTCTGCTATCTGTAGTCACCTTGAATGGCATCTCACTGTATGAATACTCTCCCTGCAGGAACAGCAACCACCTGTAGGCTCTGGAACAGTGTTTGCAGGAAACCAACATGATTTCATCCTGGTGGGGGACCTGAGTGCTCAGCCTCTATGGGTGCTCACCAGCACATGTAGAGGAACACACTTCTTGTTCAAAGCCTGGCTGCAGAGTCTGAGCCAGGAAGGTCTATGGGCCACAGTGAAAAAGGACTGCGCAGTGTCAACAGCTTAAAAGACTAAAAAAAAATTGGTTATATTTTATGCTGCAATCTTTTGAGTTTGCTTTAAAACCTGTTCCATTCAATTAGTCTATTTTCTATTTTTAGTGGGGTCAAAATATTTTCAATAGAAAAGTAATCATTTATCCCTTTGATATTCTTTATCTATAAGGTATTTTTATTTCTGAACAAGACCCTGTAATATACAACATATCAGAGGCAGTGCATGTATTTCAGTAAGGCTTCAGTACAACAGGCAAATGAATTCTTCAAATCAACCTAGAGATCATTTTTAGGATGCTAAATATTTTTCCAGTTTGAAAACTTATTACGTTTTGCCATATGTGAAAGGGAAATAAGGGACTGAAAAAGGCCTAATAGCCACGTTTTTGACAAATAGCCTTTATCAATAACAGGAAAAACCCCTCCAAACTACACAAACCCCTAAAAATTAGCACTATTATAAATTGAATATTTAACAAAATGGAAAAGTAATTGAGTCTGTCTTTGACAGCCGTCCATCTTCAATATAATTAATTCTCAAAAATTCATTCAGTAGTGGTTTATCTGCAATTCCTTTGAAGAGCTTCTCTACTGTCTTCTCGTATAGAAGACTTGGCCCACTCTGCTATGCAAGCACAGAGCAGAGCAATCTGCATTTGTGAGGAAATAAGTATTGCTTTAATTACTTTGTGTGCTGACATCGTTGCCTAGTGATATTGTTCTCTTTACCCAAGGGCACATACATCTCACCTCCACAAAAAGTCATATTACAAGAGGACCTTACACATAATTTAAATAAAAAAAGACTCCCTCTTTAACTGAGCAAAATGAAGCCCCATTTGGACATTTGGAAGGCACTCAAATATCCAAAGGTTTGAGAAGTGGTTCCTGCAGATTGTGGGAAGCTTGAAAGAGTGTCTTAGAGCAGCCACAGAACCCTCTGAAAGAAGGATGGGGACAGCCTTGGAGAAACTGGTTGTGTGCAGCCCAAAAGACACCAGCTCCATTGCTTCCCATGCTGCCTGGTGAGGAGGCAACAAAAGCACACCATATGTACAGGAAAACATGACAGAGCTGATGTTTTAATGCTGAGAGCACAGAAATAGCATGAAGAGGCTCTTTGTGCCCAGTACCCTGCTCTACACCAGTGCCCAGACTCAGCTCCCTTTCACCTCTCGCTCCTGCAGTGCAGAGTAGCTATGAGAAAAAGTGGAGGACCCTGCAGGAGGTAAACATCACTGCTGCTAGTCTGGATTGTGAAAGGAGCCAGGAGTTGTTCTT
Organism: Vireo altiloquus; assembly: GCA_013396875.1. NCBI lineage: Eukaryota > Metazoa > Chordata > Aves > Passeriformes > Vireonidae > Vireo > Vireo altiloquus. The sequence goes on from VZRF01006704.1 coordinate 1,177,021, forward strand.
TCCAACCAGAGGGAGATACAACACTGTCATGGGAAAGAATTATAGGAAGACCCTCCCACCTACAAAATTGTTAAAAACCCTATAGGGCTTCCCATTGTTTGTTTTGTTATTTTGGAAATTTTGGGGTTTTTTTTTCTGAATTTCTAGCTTTATTCGCAGACTATTGCAGTAATCCTATATAATAGAATCTGTGCAAGTCCCCTGCTGTGTTTCAGTTTCAGCTGTATGGTGTACATAGCAATTAGCTGCTGATGTACTGTTATCTGGTCTCTAGTCTTCAGCGTACTTTATTGGACTTTTCATCTTCCATATGCCATAGGAAAGTCAGTCAAATTCCTAATCTCCTTACACAAAAACCAAATTTGAATTGTGGACCCTAGCACATACTGGAATGCCTGACCAAATTTCTGTGCACTTGCCCTGGTGTTTGAGTGTTTGCACATGGGTATGTGTGTGAGAGACCAAGAGAGGGAAAGCATGCTTTCAAACCTGCCTGAGCAATCCGGGAGAACATGCCATCAGAGAGTTCGGCAAATATACTAAAATATGTTGAATAAACAAATTTGATTTGTATCTGCAAACAGGTATCTTTTTCTGAAGGTGAGTTTTCATAATAAGTATGCATATTCTTCTACAGAAATGTAAGCAAACACCATCAGAGCCCCAGCCTTGCCTTAATTATTGTGATACATTTTTGTGCCTTGTAAACAACTATTTTTTGCCATGTTTAGATCAAGAAGGTGGGAACAGGAAACTGTGACTGATTAAAAATTTCAAAACTTAGGAAAAATAAGATTAGAACCTTAATAATGAAGAATACAGCCCACAGAATGACTTTCATGAACAAGGTTTTAGAAAAAAATATAATATTCAAACAGACACATGCTTGGTAATTTGGATGAGCTCCTGATCTTGCTAAAGCAAGTAGCAAGCATTAATTTCTTAATGTGACATGTGAGAAAATGAAATATTTCATTGCAGCTTCCTTATATTTGGACAATTTTTTTTTTTAAAAAAAAGGGTTTAAGTAAACCCATTGCTTTTTGGAAAAATTAAAACCTCTCTCTTACAACACAAACAAAACAAATATAGTTTTGCTGGAACCCTTGATTTTTTGGTGTGTATGTGATAGAGATAAATGTAATCAAAGTAAAACAATTTCAATAAAAAGCAATTAAAAAGACATTTTACATCAAGGTCTCTTTCCATTGACTCCCTTGACAATAATTTCATGGTATCTCTACTTTCTGCCAGTTTATGGCTATGATTTCTCTTGAGGAACTTCAGCATCAGTAAAGGCTGAGGTTTCAGTGCTGCCTCTCCTGTAACAAACCATCTACTTCATGACCTTTCCATGTTACTAACAGTTCATAATAAAGATGAGGCCCTGGAGGTGATTCCCTGGGTTCCTCATGATCATGGAGTTGAACAGAGGTGCCAGGGCCAGAGGATCTCCTCCCTGTCAGCCTTTGAAGGGCAGTTCATCACGTTCACTGTTTGATGAGCATTTCCATACCACTCTCACCTCCCTGCGTAGATGCCACATAAGCAATACTGCATTTAAGTTTCACAACATCTCTGCAAAAGGAAAATGTCCCTACCACCTCTATAAAGGGGAAACTTAAAGACAGGGCTGGCTGCAGTACAGTTTATTTGGCTAAAGGTATCCGTAATGGAGATGACCACTACAAACCTGGCCATCCTGAGGTAGCCAGAAAGAAACAGTTCCCTCTGAGAGATATTTATATCATCCTGAGAGAGGAATAAAGTAAGTCTGATGCACTGTGCTCTAGACATATTTCCTTCTCTTAATTTCTGGCTTCTGGAGGGACACAGACATGACAGTCTGAGATATACAGTAGAGTCATCTGTGATGAGGTGACCGTCACATAATTTCCACCCTACATGCCAAACTCACAGAAAGCTTGCACTTCAAGTACGATTTGCATCCAGGTCATCTGAGTACCAGACACGAGCTAACCAAAAATAAATCTTCGTCCAGTACCGCAGGGCACAGATGTGAACAGACCTCTGTGTTATGCAGTGTGGCATGTTAGGAAAAACAAGGACAATGATGAGAAGAGGGGAAAGAGAAGGATGCTATTTTAGCAGTAGGACTTCCCTCAGAGGCTCTTGGAAGCCTTCACTACAGGGAAATGGACATCTCCTCTTTCAGCCTCACACACAGTAGAATTCAACATGTGCAACCTGGAAGCCAGGGTGAGTTCCACTAAAATTTCCTACAAAGGAGGAGAGACTTTAAAGCCTCCTGGCTGTTGTCACAGCAGCTTAATTTCAAAAACAGAGGGCCAAAGAAAATCAGGGAGCCAATCTTTAAAGGACTTTGAGACTCTCTTCTGTCTCTGCAGCCCTTAAAAAAGAAATGGTTGGAGAGACTTTGAGGCAGGGAGCTTGTGCTGGGCTCAGCCCTGCCACTCCTCACGGCACAACCAGGCAGTAGGGATGGTCCTGGACTGGTCCTGGCTGGTCCATCCATGTCTAAAACCAGGCACAAATGGGCACTGTTCTCAACAGATGATCCATGTACCTGAAGTCGTTTCTCACCTTTAAATCAATTTCCTGGGATTCAGATGAGCTGTTAGCAGAAGATTGCCATGCTGCTTCTGATGCCTTGGAGTGGCAACCTGGAAACAGAGGCTAGACAAGATTACGAGAATAAAAGTGGGTATTTATTGAAGGGCCTTCAATAGGTACACCTTGGGCAGTCAAAAAGCCTCTGAGGGACTACACCTAACATGAATGCTGGGTCACTGCTTTTTCCACACTTTTATTAGTTCAGACCATTTTCATATGAGAGTTAATTCTCCAATTACAATTTCAGGTAATGAAGTAATTACCCCAAGTTTGCTCCCCCATTCAGAGGGTCAGTTTACTTATTTCTGGGCCTGGGACAACAAGGTGTCCCTGAGTGCAGGCCCAGAGAGGATTTGCAATGTCTAACGAGAACGGGAGAGCAGTAGCTAATAGGCTGTGGAGTTTTAGAGTTACACATTAAAGCAGTACAGGATCTGAAAAATATAAAAGCTAAATCCTAAGACATAACTTTCTCCGCCAGTGGTGTCCAATGCCAACAGTACTCAAGTGCCCTCAGGAGCATTATTGTTTGCATAAGCAATGAGAGGAGAGAGTGAGCTTTAGGAGTTGGATATTTTATTATTTTGTGTCTGTAAGAAAGGCTGTTTGTCATACTCAGGTAAGGCAGACATAAGATGTTGTGTAGCTCTATGTCACAACAGGTGAACACAAGCCAGAGGCACAAAAATGTAAGTCTCAGCTTTGCCTTTGTTGCTACCCTCCCATCCCTCTACCCTCTGATAATTTTTATGTAGATAAACATTAATTTTCTTTTTGCAGTCCCTTTACCTTTTTTCCTACTATTTTTTCTTCCTGCCTTCCCGGTTGCCAAAAGAATGCACAATTTTGCAGAAGGATAAAACCAATTTTCAACTGCAGACAACAAGAGAGAAATCCCGCATGGACGAATCTTTCCCCTTCCCAGCCAAGAAGAGCTGACAGAAAGTATGAATCATTCCACATCTTTGCGTGGCCACGTCAAACCTACCTGGATTTGAGGCACGATGCAGGGTTCGTGCTTTGTTCTGATGTTTCCTGGGCAAAGAGGCAAAAGGCAGTTGGACCAGATTTGTCCTCATCTCCCAGTCAGAGCGATGCCCTGTCCGGGGTCCCAGTAATGTTCGTCGCTCCCATTTGGGAGCAAGAGAAGGGTTGAGGAGACACTAAGGGCCACTCACCTCTGAGACTTAGGTCCTTCCAGGCACTCTAATCCCTTCTGTTTTTAAAGGCTTTTCCTACCATCATATCTGCCTGCCCTGCATTTTCTTCTCTGCTCATTTTTGTTCTCTCCTCCTGCCCCTTTCCAACACCCCCCTCCCAATAAAATGCAGCACAGGGAGGCAGAGCAGTCTGGCACTGGCCTTTCAATATATTTAAATACCAGCAATTCACTGAGCTGGAAAATTGTAAATCTGCAATTTTATTGAAAAAGGTGGTCAACCTGTTCTTTGCAGCCATGTTCAGAGACAGCAGCATAATTAATGGACCTTTATGCAACACGGAAGCAAAGAATGGCAAATTTATTAAGACTGGTAAGATGATATTTTTAATTTCTAAGAAACCAGCTTTCCGTATCTAGTTTAGCTTATTGTTACATGAAAAGAAAGGCTGTTAAAACCATCCTGCGCAGGTGAAAACGTTGTCACATAACCTTTCTTTTTCCTTTGAACTAACACAGATGAGGACAGCAACCAGCACTGAGGGATTAGTGATGTCTTCTAACAGTGTGCAGGCAGTGCCTTCTCTGCACCGTGTCTAGACACCTTCCTAGCATTTCATGTAACAACATTTCAAACCAAACCAGAGACAGACCAGTGCTGTCAGCACAACTCATTTTAGTTATAAAGGGCACGTTTACTTGATGTGCTTCTTGGAAAGTTTAGGAAGGCACACAAGCCATAAAAAAAGCTTTCAAGTGGGCAATATAAAAGGGGAGGCAAAAGCCACCAGAGTGGAAAATAAAGGTGAAAGGTTTCAGAGGTAGGACAGGAGTCTCTCACATAGAGGGGGAGTATAAATGAAATGAAATAAAGCTTGTCATCATCCTTTTTACAAAATGTGGGTGGATGGATGTAGCTGTAGTGAATTATGACAGTGCTGTGAATTATGTGTGCAAAGAGCTATTAGACAGATGACATAATCCCAGTCTAGAGGATAAAAAGTCCACAGAGCTGTACAGCTGGCCACAGAAATATGGAAGGGATGATGATATATGAAGCACCATCTTCTTTGGGAAAACTCTTTTGAACTTAGGACATGGTATGAACTTAGAGTGGGGCACCTCCTCCAGAATAACTAAAAGTGAACATTTTGTTATTCTGAATGAGAATACTTTCTCCAAATTAGCAAAGCCACTTTAGCAGGAAAATGTCTTCCAGAATAACTCCTTAAACAACTGAGCCCTGTGAGGAAATAAATACTCTGCAGAGAGGATGGGGAATATAGCAGCTCTAGAGCAAGCTAGATGGTTGATGATGGCCACTTTCATTTTCTAGAAAATTAAGACTTCCTAACACCCAAATGAAATGACTGGCTGGAGTCTCACACTTCAGCGCTCTTGAAAAGAGTTATGCCAAGTAAAAATAACTGAAATGCCTGGGAAAAAAAGACTTCTTCCACCCTTTCTGTTCTCCTTATTCTGGCAGTTCTGTCATTCAGCCTTTGTAACACATCCATCATTCAGGATCTGAGTTATGTGCTTAGTCCCTCATTTACACAGAAAGCCCTGCAAACATTGAGCATAAGGGCATGAGCTAGTAGTATCTGTCAAGAGAAACTATTAATCCAACCCCACAATATTTAAAAATATCTAGATATTTAAAAGTAGAAGAGCATTTCAATTTATTTCCCTAGCTATATTAAGCTGCATCATTTAGGAATATAGCCTGTGGACTAAAACTAGATCATCTGCTGTGAGCTTGGAAAAACAAATTATTATTGCATGTTATCGTCTTTACATAAATATTTGGGAAATTTATATATTAATGCTATATCTTGTCAAGGATTCTCTCTCCTGTTAGCCCCTCAGCCTCTTCAGGTTCTTATTTTCTGTGCTCTCAGTAGCTGCATATGGTTATAGCAAATCAGGCCTGATGAACCACAGGCACTTTCACACTTGTTTCCGTAGCTGAGTGAAGCACTCAGTGAGAAGAGCCACTCAGGCATATGGCCTGTAATAAGCTGAGCTCCAGTGAGTTGGAACCTCTTGCTTCAACAGCTATTTAGCCATTTGTTTTCTTGCTGCAGCACTTTGATTATTTTCCTCACTTTGACAGAATGATGAAAGCAGCCAGAGGGTTTATGTACCACCTCCACCAAATGTTACCAATATTCCCATAGTCAGGTAGAAGAACAGGGAGATGATCAGGGGAAAGGTGCCCACTGACTCTGGAAGTCCTGAGGATTGAAAGCACATATTCTGCTGGAATATGAGACTAACATACATGCAGTCAAAACTTCCCAAACCAGCTATGGTGGCTTTTGGTGATCTTTCAGCTGAGGCTCTCCATGAAGCAACTGGCAGTCTCAGTTTTCTCTCTTACACCAAAAGTGGGATAATTATTTGTTACAGTATATATATCCTCATTAATTATTACAGAATTTAGTTTAGAAGCACATCAGCTTAAATGAACGTATTTGATTAGTTTAGTCCATCTCAGTGAAAAATACCACTCACAGCAAACAGGAGACAAAGCTAGTGCAATGGCAGAATAAGAAATAAAGCTGAAATTTTTCAAACAAATGTGTGAAAAATTTAAGTCTCTGCACAATGCAAACATACAACAGAAATAAGCAACAAAAAACTAAACCTTATCTCTGGCCTAAAGAATCCCAAGTCAAATAATTTCAGAGGAGAATTCAAGGGTACTTCCAGTAAATTAGGCCTTATTTCCTTCCTCTCAAGCCTATATCTTAAGCACACAAGCTGATCAAACGTTATTGCTACTGAAGATACAAGACAACAGCTGTGTTGTCTTTCGAGCCCCAGGACAGCCCAGAGAGACTTCTACATTTGTCCTAATTGGAAGCAACTGAAAAGTTTTACATCAAACTCTTTTGCAACAGAGAGGCAAGCTTTCAGTTGCAGTGAATTATTCATGAAATGGTTCTGCTTCCCACAGAACATTTCAATTTTTCATTGAAAACCTGAGCAGGCAAACCAAGAAACTGCATGAAATACTTCAGTTCTTAAGAGCTATCACAGCACTCCAGAGATCTCATTCTGTTTCTTTGTTGGGGACTTTGCCTCTCCACCAAACTCCATTTCCCAAATACACTGGCGAGGCAGCAGTGCTGATACCTTCCCACCTACTCAAGAAAGGAATACTGTTAATTAGGGAAGATGCAATTAAGTCAAGGAGTCATCACTGTGTGTTTATTTGTTGGGACTTGTAATCTTCTACTACCCGACTCAGTCATTGTTTTCATTGGATAGGGAGGAAAACGCATGAAGAAAGAGCTATATGGAAGAAAAATGCGCATGGATCCTTTCAGCCTACTCAACTGGAGCAGCTAGTTTGTGTAGGAAATGTAGCGGAGCTACAAGGCCCTCCAAAAATGAACAGGAGAGTCGCTGAAGTATGAGAAACCACTGAGCAGAAAAAGAGGCCACTCGGTCTTGCTCAGTGACAGCCATACGATGTGTCATACAGCTTTCACAGACATATCAGATCAGCACCCAGTCTACAAGCAAGGTGCAAGTGAAAGTGAACAGGTAATGTGAAGGTGAGCTTACACCCAAATAGGACCACAAAAAAGTACAAAGAAGAATCAGAAAAAAACTCTTTGATATTCTGAAGGCAAAAGTATGCATTGACAAGAAAAGCAACTTAAAGTCAATTGCTGACTGTACTTGCTTTTTAGAACAGATTGTTTTTGATTTCTCCAACCAGAATCTCTGCTGGTCTAACTTAGATAGCTTATTTCTCTAAAATTCATGCCCGTTTACCTGTTGAGCCTCTTGCTCTTAGAGAATCGGCATATTATCTAAGGTGAAAAATACATGCTTGGGTTATGCTTAAACTTCTGTTCAAGCAGAAAATACCACGAGCTGGAAGCTTCAAAACTGACAATGCTTCCTCTCAGCTATTAAGAAAACAGAGGTAAAAAGTCAGTTTCACTCCTGAGATCAAAAGAAATCTGGCATTTAGTTTTGAAAAGAGAAAGGAATCATCTGAAGTAAGGTGAAGAGTAGGGATGTTAATGTAAGGAAGTTCTTAAATGTATCCATAAAAAGGATCAGAGATAAACATGCAAAAGGAGTTTGACATATTTCTCGGAGGGAGAAGTTATGAATGATTGGATATGTTTGAAACTTGGTGTGATGAGTTTCAGAACCAAAAGATCAAGAGACTCTTGATCAAGGGAATCTAGGAGAGGCAGAAAGAGAAGCATAGGTGAAGGAATATAAGCCTACAGCAAAATATCTTTCTCTCTGTGTTTCAGGCCCTTTTTCTGTGCGGTGGGAAGGAAAGGTCAGAAATATATGAGCATCGGTTTTTGTAAGCTGGGTAGCATCAGAAAAAGTTTGATTTGGGCTCTGTTGGAGGAACAAGCCCATATAAATTCTCACCTGAGTGGTCCTCATTTACTCACCCTTCTGTACAAGGGAGAAGAATTGGTTAGCTAATCAGATAAGGAAATGCCAAACAGGATACCTGATTATAGCAGAAAGCTGATCTACGGGATGAATTAGCCTCTTGATTCCCTGAGTCACATAGAAAACTGGGGAAAGATAAAGAAACTTCTTAGATGCTGACAAGGAATTTACTGGTTTGTTTTGACTGCACCAAGTGATTCCCAAGGCACAAAGTTCAGCAGTGCTTCTAGTGCTGCTCCAGAAAAGCCTGGCATATAGTCTCCCCCTAGCTTAGAGGCCAAGTTTGTCCATATTGATAACACGGATGACGTGGTCTCTGATAGGAGCTCAGTGACCACAGGGTAGCACAATTAGAGATCCATGAGTGGCCTGCCTTTAACCCTTCCTTTTCCCTCAGTATTGGTCATGCAGGAACAGAAGTGCCTAGCACAGCTGGAAAGGCATGCACCATCCCCATGTCCTCTTGAGGGGTTGTATGAGGCTGATGCTGTGCATAGGTGCTGCCTGCCTGGCTGGCACCTGTTGGCTCTGTCCCTGTGCCAGGATTCACTGGCTCAGCTGCTGCAGCTGCCCACAGCCACTGCTGTGCTCATCTTTGATTAGCTGACCGAAAAATGCCAATTGCTATTGAGGCAAGCAGCAACATTTCTTTCTCCAAGACATGAATGCTGGCAACTGTTTTAAAATTCCATGTTGAATATTCCTCTCTGCGTGTGTGTGCATTCTGTTACTTGCAGTATCTGCTTAGAAGTATTAAAGTAAAATGCCTTTGTCAGTTTTGTCTTTTTGTATTTGACAACTGCTGATGTAATTTTATTTTTGTTTGTAAATCTCAGCCTGTTTGCTGCTGAGTCACAGAACAAGGCAAGACATAATAAATATAGCTCCTAATCAACCTAGAAAGTTGTGGATCACCGGAATGGCAATCAGAAAGGGAGTCTTTCTTAACCAGCAGTAGCAGAACAGAAGGATCCTGTTTGCTGTGCAGAATTCCCTGTCACTCACAAGCTTCGATTGATGTGGGTTTCATTCTCCAAAATAGAAATGTGAGTATCAAGAGTCAGTAGCAGAGACTGCCCTATATATGGAAATAGGAATAGAGGAAGACCAGCATTCCTCATACAAGCACCCCAAAGCAGCTGTCTGAGGGCAGAAATTATAAAATGAAGAACAGAAAGCTGAAGCACAGAAGGATGACTTTCATACCCATGTTCTGATTTCCAGTGTGTTTATCCCTCATCCTTAGTATCCTTCAGTCTTTCAACTGGCTTGACCAAAGTATGAAGTATTTGAATTCCTGTAGCCATTTTTAAGTTTTAGGAAAGTTCTACAATTGTTAAGACCAGCACATTTCAGATCCATTGGGAGACAGCAGCATCACAGGAGATGATGATGTATCCACCTGATGTTGAGTCACTGCTACTTGATTCTCTGAGACTGAGGACATGTCCACACAGTGTGTGATGACAGAATTTTTAGAAAATTGGCAGGCTGTTGAGTCCACTGAGGCATATGCCATCCTTGCAACCACAGAGTCAGGTGAAGTAATAACTATAATGGGGACACTGAGCTAATGAAAGAAAAAATCTGAGAGCAGGACCCTACCATTCTGTCACTGTGGAGATTAAAGAGTTGTCCAGTTGGTATCTTGAGGGGTGGAGTGAGATAACAAGATGTCTCTTCCTCAATATTAATTAAAGGCTTTTCTTGGACTTCTAGAATGAGAGCACAGCATGACTTGGTGATATCAGCCTTTTTAGGGACAACATATAGATCTTCCAATATTTTTCACCAGCACAGCATAAAATATTTTCTTCAACTCTAATGGCTTAAAAACACCTACCACAAAGTCCTGCCATTTTCATGAGAGAAGTGGTGTTGCTCAAGTTCGGTGGGGAATTACAAGAGGGATCATGGTGTGATTCTAGAAAAGGCTGGTCTCAACAAGCCTAGCAGTGGATCAAAGCACAAGATATACTTGAAATGATCCCTGGAATTAAACTCTCACTACCAAGAGAAGTGTCTTCATGGGTCTTTTGGCTTGCAAATATTCTCTGTTTCTCATGGACAGGTTTATTTTGCTGTAAAGGATTCACTGAAGCAGGCAGCAAGGTAATGCAGAGACTTCCCTCAGGACACAAAGAGCAAGAAAGTATCATTTCCAAAACTGTAGTTGGCCAATCGCCATGGCAGAAGGCTGTAGTACTAACGTAGACTCTTCTGCGTGCATGGCTAGCAAGACAGCGCCTTTGAGAGGATTACAACACCTACTTTTCTCAGCTCTCTTCTTTCCTCTCTTTTTGAAGTTGCTTCACATACAATACAGTGCTGCTGCTTCCCAAGTCCATTCCCCTGAGGAAGACCAGAAAGTCATTCTGGTTTTCCCCATTTTATTTGCATCCAGAGTAATTATTCAGGCAGTAATTGAAGGGACTTTGAATATTTATTAAAACTACATCAAAGGTGTAGCACTGTTTTTTCTTTCTATATGACCCGCAAAGAGACAAAAACCCCCTAGATAATTCCATTCAAGTTCAGGTTATTTAGTCCCATAGCTTTCATCTGGGTATTTTTTCTTGGCGATGATAGACTGGGTTTTGTTGCTCTTCCTGGCTAATTTAGTTCTCTGCATGTGTTTCAAGCATTTTTCTAAGGAGTCACCTTGTTTGTAATGACATTGATGGTGAAGTTTCCTCACCAACATCCCCTCTCTGAGTTCCTGCCCTGTCTGGGGAATGCTCCCAGGCTCACGATGTCTTTGTCAGGCCAAATGGTACACTATAGCTCATTATCTGAGAGAAGATTTCTAGAAGGATTGAAATCTGCAAGTTTGCCTACTCAGGCAATGTGAGCATCAAAGAGAGGTTGATCCCCTGCCAAGCAGGAAAGTTAAAGCAGTGTTAACATCAGCCTGCTAAGCCACAGTGCCAGACTTGATTGCAGACTAAGCATGGATAAACACATTTTATTCACTGCAACATGATAGCTTCAAATAGATATTCAAAATATATGTCTGAAATAAGTTCTTCTACTCACACTCTAAAAAGGTGTCATAGCCTCAGTGCCAGTGGAGCATACTACATTATATACATACCTTTTTCATGGCTACAACATTAACGGATGAATAAGCACAGTACTGACAGCTGGTTTACTTATTTGTCTATTTATCTATTTATTCAAGAAAAATCCTTGCATTGAATAGAAAATCATTAACATCAACTGGTCTCAGGGCTTTCTAACTGTTTATGCATCTTAAAAATATGCATACATACTTTAAAAAGAAATAAATGTTTGGTTTTTTTTTGTTTGGTGTGAGCTATGATTTTCCTTTATTACAAGTTATGGCAGCAAATTGAAATAGAAGCAATTCTGAACTCAAAAGGGAACTAAAATTAAAGAAATTTAAAGTTTTTCTGGCATCTGGTGCATCAGGGACCTCAGTCTACCTTGTCTGGGGTTCAATATTTTGAATATAGTTATATGGTTAAAACCCTTTTAGCTTTCATGGCATAGAACGCGAGTTTAGCTGAAATGCCTCCCACTGTCTGTCTACATCTTTCAGAGTGCCTGGTGTTGGAGTATTTTACAAACTTATTTCCCTCTAACCCCAATGACACATGAAAACCAGAGGATTTTGACTGTCTATTGTGTCAGAGTATGGTTCTTTCCTTATGAGCATCAGCCTGGGCCATAAATGGGGTTCACTTCATGTTACTGCAGCTGTGGAAAAAGTAAGGAGGTTTTATCCTTGGTATTTGGTTTTGTTCCTTTGAGAGGACAGATCTTTCTGTTTTAAGCTCTCTTCCAAATAGCTGGGCTTCACTAACCTCTGAAGCTGCCTTTTGTGCTGGTGCCTCACCAGCCTCAGGAGCATAGGGGATTAGATTTGACTAGACATCTAACTTTTTTGACAGCTGTGACTGGTGGAGCTGAATCATACTGTAGGTAACATCTTCTGCTGGTTTTATTAGTCAGGGCTAGTTCCAACTCATTTTAGCACACTGTTATTGCTCATCCTGCTCTCTGTTCTGTACACTTGCCACAACCTGTATGAGGCACATTTTTTCTGCAGTTCTATACTGTATTTTCACAGGTTTTGCTGCCTGCACCAACGGAAAACAATAAGAACCATAAAGCGCTTCAAAACAAGCAGGTGTCAAAAAGAAACTTCTCTTCTAAGTATCCCCCTTGCTGCTGGCAACTATTACTTGCAGTTACAAAGCTGATCATTTAAACCTTTTCAAGCTGTCTCCCACATTTCTAAAGTACCTCCTTCCTGATGGAGCTGTAAACTTTTGCTGTCCTGTTCTTCCACTCAGGGTATTTTCTTCACTTTACTCCCGTTAATATATCTTGTTGAGGAATTACTCAGGGCCAAGGCGTCTGACAGAGGTCTGCTGCTGTCAGTGCCTGTGTCCTTACAGATTGGCACTCGGTTGCAGGGGTTGCTTGAGCCTCTGTGACACAGCACAGCCACCAGCAGCCACCCTCTGCTCAGGCCTTCCTCATCTCTGGCTTATTAGTCATGGCTAGACCAAGGACTGCAGCATGTACTTTTGGGAGGTGGTATTACCAAGTAGCAGACGGTTTCCTGAACAGACACTGAACTTCACAGTTTCATTCTTGTCTACTATGCACTTATTAAACAATATTGTCCTGATGTCACAGTGGGTAATGAGAAGATAGATGGATGTTGAGACTAAATTTTTTGAAATACCATCCACATGCACAGGCTTGAACTTCTCTGTCTGCCCTGTGGTCTTTGGTGCCCTTCTTATCTGGATTGGGAATGTATTGCAAGGCATTGCAAGACTCCCCTCGAGGCTCCCATCCAATCGTTTGTTTGGATTTTTTGTTTTTTTTTTTTTTACTTTGGCTGGTTGTTTCAGGTTTTTTAAAGAGTCAATAAAAGAGTGGCAAGTACTCACATTGTTAAGAAGACTTCAACCCAAGAATGGGGTGTTCAGGTGATAAGTTATTTGTCCCATGGTGAAGAAAACACCATTGTTGGGAGTAAATATACAGACTGATACCAAGAGTCTTGTGACTCTATAAAGAAAGACTTTTGAGTCTCTGATACATGTTATGTAATGCAAATCCAAAAGGATTCTGTTGATGTCATTTTTGAGGGGTCATTATTATATGCTGATTTTAAATATAGTTGTGTTTTGACAACTTAGAGATAAATCCTATGCTTACAGAAATGATGGGTTTACATATAGTGTAAATTATTTTGATGTACAGCAAACCTTAGTTGTTATTCTACTCAGGTTGCAGAACATTTGATGTATAACTGCAGTCCTCCATTTGCACCACAGCATATAAAATTGTCCTCATGTGTGTGCATATTTATACTTGTAAATACACATGTACCCAAACTGTACATACAGGTATATTTATATGCACACCAAAACTTTATTTTATACACAAAAGTATATATAAAAACATATACACATAAGCAGATGCATATAAATCTGTGACCTCTAGTGACCTACAATAAAGAATTACAAATTGGGGAGAGGATAAAATAATTTTTTTTTTCTGTTGCTGTTTTTTTGTCTAGAATGGGTTACACATCCTGTGAATGGAGCTAAAGAAAAGCATAATTTGCAGCACAGAAAGGAAATGGTTTTGATGTTTATGGATCACTACTGTCAAATTTGTACAAGTAAAATACAATACACTGGATATATATACACAGCAGCCCCCTTCATGTTTAAAACATTCTAGAGAGCTTAACAAGTGATAACCTAAGATAAAGCTGCTGTTGGGTCAAAGAATGAATTAAACAAGTGTTGCCTTTAGTCTTGACATGAAAGCATTTACAGAGCCAATGTTCTAAATCTCTGCTGGCAGAATATTCAGAGGTAGAAAACGATAGAGCACTTAAGATTCACAGGCCCTTTCAGCTATGGATTTATAATGATATTTCTGTAGTGCATTTGTAGAACACAAAACCTGAATTGGGCAGTAGGGAAGTAATACCTCAGCTGGATATGCAGGGTCTGGAAATTAGCTGTGCAGCTGGAATTTTAATAGCTAATGAAAGCCTGAGAATAGTTCACCTTCTGGGGGATGGACAGGAACATTATCTGACTCGGTGAACCTTCCCTCCCCCTTGCTTAATTTCTTAGTTTCTTAAATTCATGACTCAAGGCTTTTCTTGCTTATACTTTGCAGGTACACTTCATGATTATGCAACCGCCAGGCTGAAAGCTCCTAAATGGGTGTCACTGGAGCAGTGGTTCAGTCATAGCTTGTCCAACAAAGTACTTCATTCGCTTCTATCCTCAGTGAATCAGCCCAGAGCAGGGGAGAGGGGAATTTCCCTCTGTGTCCAGCCACAGAATGTGGCTGAGCAGTTTGTTGTGCTGCTGTCATTGTGCGGATGGACACCTGTCAGCCAAGATAGAGGAAAAATGGAAAGATCTCGGTGGATGCCCCTTCCCACACAGCATCAAAAATCTGAATGATAGGTATGGCTTGCAGTTCTTCCTCAACTGACTCCAGCAATCAATCCAGCTCTCTATGTGGGCCATACTCTATCATAGTTTTTGGACAAAAAATTGAACTTTACAAATCCACTCCTTTGTGTAGATCCCATTTATATCCCCAAGATCTATGTAAGGTGTGGCAGCACCTTTACTCAACGCACCATTTAATTTTACCTTTATGAATGGCTTTCAGGTAGTTTACCTGAAGAGCAGGTGCTTCCTAAGGATTGGCACCTGATGACAGTGACTCATTAGCAATGTAGGTGAGGGGGCTGCACCACACACCTCCTGCCAAGGAGATCACTTCTCTGTGGTGCAGAGCCACCCACTCCATGTCCGTGCTACCCAGCCACTGGATGTAAAAACTGCTTAAAAAAGCTGCTGCTAATATGTACAGTAGGTTAATTGCAGGAGTCGGGAAAGCTGATGTTTGTCTGAAAACAAACACAATATATGTTTGTAGTGGAAGTTGTAAACAAGAAGGCATGCTGGGTAGGTAGCCTCAAGCTAGCAGAATTTTTAAAAAATCTTGAGACTTTACATTATTTATAGGCTGGAAAAGATTCATTGTTTGTGAAACAACAGGCAGCCTTTGTGTTACGTCTATTGACACAGTGGAACCTTCTTGGAGTGAAATTTGCTTTGATATCCTGTAGAGATTTCCTCCCAAATTCTGTGTTTCTTAAATATGCTGCTCTCAAGCTTGCCTCTTCTCTCACATGCACATTCTCTTGCTATGCCTCGTGTGGTGCATGCAACACTTCACAGTGAACCAAACCCCATGTGGTGGGAGAGAATTATCAAGGGTACATGGTATCTTTAAAGAGAAAATTAGTAAAACATTCATTCTTATTAACTCAAATAAAAGCAAATTTCATTGAAGGGCTAGCAAAGAGTGAAATAATTGTTATGTACACAAGTTGGTGTGTTCTCTGCAGAACACAACATAAGCTAAAGATGCTACTTTTATAATATTATCAGAAAGCAGGGAACAAAGCAAGAAAGAGTACTGAAAGACTAATTCCTCCCTCAGGAAAACAAAACACTGTGTCCTAAGAGAATAGTCTGTACTCACTGTGATCCTTTATCCTTTGAGGCAATGCAAGAGCAGCCAGCAAAGGCTCAGTGGGCAATATTCCATTGCATGTAACTTCTAAATCCCAGATAGCACACCAGAGATTAACACACAGCCCATATCGAACGCAAAACTGGGTTTGCATTTTATTTATTGTGATTTATTGAACTGCAGTAGCCCCTAGAGGCTCTTAGTAGGACTGCTTTCCCATTGTGCTTCGTGTGCTAACAGGAAAAGACAATGATGGGGCACTTGGGCACTCACTTGGACTTCACTGGGGTCTGGCACAAGCTCAGAAGACTTCTCTACTTCCTTTCCAGAGACCAGCTTCATATCCTCTTTTGTATGTATCACTGAGTGAGGTGCTCTGACAAAGACCCTCAAAGTTGGTGGAGTTACTACTACACAGAGCTTGCTGTTGGCACTAACTCACCTTCACCTGCTGCATGACCCTGCCATGTTGTAGATGGGCTTCATAGCAGCAATCTTCTCTTAGCCAGTCCCAAGAGCTGAGGAAAAACAACAACAACAGCAACAACGGAAAAGATAAGGAGGCAAAGCTAGCAGTACAGCTGTCAGAAAAACACTGGGATAGTCAAACAGGAGCTTCAGTCATTCCCTCTGGGCTGGGAAGAGAGATATCTTGTCACAGGGAGCTGTTAAGAGAAAAGTAATTAAAAGCTAGGGGAAAAAATAAAAGGAGACCAGCAGGAGTAACCCCTTTAGAATGGATGTTTTAAATTGATAGACTTATTTTTCTTTCTGTGGGGAAAAATATCTTTTTTTTTTTGCAAAGGGGTGCTGGTGTTTCTTCTTTTACTTTGCCCCAGTCTTGAAGCTATAAAATTGCTCAAGAAAGGATCTTCACAACTAAATAAGCTTTATACAATATGAATATACCACTACATACTTCAGGGACAGGCAAAGGATGGAAGTAGATATGACAGTAATGCTGGATCCCTGCCCATTAAACATATCTGAAAACAGCCTCTGGTGCAGCTGGCACTGGCTAATAGGCAGTTTAACTTTCTCAGCACACTGTTGAGTCCTAAATCCGCTTTGAGCAGAGTAAATGGTCTGTATATGGCTCTTTCCCTCCACGGCATCCTGATGTGTTTTATGTAAGTAACATTTTCTTTTTATCCTAGGTTTCTTCTAAGGATGTTAAATAGTTTAGAAAACTTTCCAAAGCTCATTAAAGTCTTGCAAAATCAGTAAATATGTTGTAAGTTGTGTTCAATGCAATCCTTGAAGGCAATATTGCTTTTATCACAGAGATTAATCCCAAGGTGGATTTGGTGTAGTACATTCAAAATTCAGAGGAGGCCTTACATTCTAGAACAACACTACTCAATCAGCTGTGAAAGGATGTCCATGACAAAACCACATGTATCAAAGGACAGTAAAGAAGGTTCTTGTTTTCAGAAGATAATCTTAAAAAATAAAAATGACAATGTAAAAACAAGACTTTCTGTTTAATCTAGTTTGTCTGAAACAATCAAGAGATTTTGGCAAGAATAATAATTTTCTCTATAAACCAAAGACTGATCCTTTCAGCACTTGGCTGCATCCTGATCCAAAGGGATTAGGGCTTCCTAGTCACCTGCCAACATCAGCTCTGCCAACTTTAGAATTTTCCTCAGTGACTTCTTCTGTGGCAAGTCTTTGCCTATCAGAACTTTGCCTATTCAGCACAGGCTGAATGGAGCTCATG
Organism: Vireo altiloquus; assembly: GCA_013396875.1. Lineage (NCBI taxonomy): Eukaryota > Metazoa > Chordata > Aves > Passeriformes > Vireonidae > Vireo > Vireo altiloquus. The sequence goes on from VZRF01006704.1 coordinate 1,194,498, forward strand.
CCTCAAGATATTCAGTTATGGCAATTTAGTGCCAGTTGCTCTGCTGGCTGTGACATGAGATCCTCAGAGGGAGATGTAGAAAGCACCTCTTTGTAGGTGTTTTTCTCAGTAGCAAGCCAAGACTGGTTTCTGCTCCTCAGAGATAAGTACTGAAAGAAGAGGATGTGACAAACAGGAATGAGCAGGAAAAATCATCCAAGCACAACCACGGGAAGGTCTTAGTTAATGAGTAGAAAGTGTGAAGGGCCTGAAGAGTAAAGTCTGACTTAGCAGTGTTAGTGTGTTGCTGCTGCAGACTTGGTATATACACATAAGAAATTAAGGAGACAGAATACAATCCAAACACAACTACTTTTTCTGTAGCTGTCTTTTCAGTAAAAGAAATCTAAATAAATGCACTTTTCAACGTTTTAGTTCTCCAGTAGAGGCTCAGCAGTAGAGGGGGGGCAGGAATCCCTGTCGATCTGCTGGGGGCCAGACCACCCTGCTGGCTGAGGAGGGGAGCAGACACACTGCCTGGCAAAGATGCTCCTTGCCTATGTGTTGCACAAAGCCTACTGCATGTTCCAGGACCAAATTTTATACCTTGGACCATGGGCTCAGACAGGCCTTTGTTCTTACTGAGAATATGATTATCCAGCTTTTCTTAGGGTTTGATCTAAAGACCACCTGCACAAAGGTAGGGCTCAAGGCAGGAATGCTTAGAGGTTTCACTTATATAAAAACTGGGACAGAATATAAAGTAATGTGGAAGGTAAGCAGTACAAATAATCATTTATCACATCAACATGTGAAATGGGTGGTACTAATAGCATGCCTAATATTTTTGTTAAGTCAGAAACGATGCCCCCGAGAGGTATTACTAATGACAGCACTGCATTGCTTTGTAGATGAAGCTTTGAGCCAAAAAGTTGAGTGGTATTTTTCATACTACATTTTTCAAACAAAGACAAATCCAGCCTTGCTTTTAACCTCTCTATAGGATTAACTTTTTTTATCCTTAAGATCCAGAACAACTGGGGCTACCCTTCTTTAGGTACGACCAATGTAAGTTCAGCAAGAGCAGTTGCAATGTACTTAGAGACAACCTTAGGATCTAGTGTCTCTGGTTTCTTTCTTATGTGCCTACCACAGAAGGAAACCTAGCTTGACATCGTTTTTAAACATAAACTGAGCAAACCCTAAATATTATCGTTCCACCCCTACTACTACCCTAGTGCCTCTACTGGGCTTCTTAAATACAGTTCTTTCAGAGAAATGCTGTCAATAGGAGAAGAAACCATTCCCTGTAGTGTGCACACAGAACCAGCCCAGAGCTAACCAAAATATCCCCAGCACCTTGTGAGCACTTAGGACCTGCATAGTTTCCAGCTCAGAGGGAATTCTCAGAGCTACAAGACTGTACCAATTGATTTGGTGGGCCACTGCAACTTGAAGTGGAGAGCAGCCAGCAGTACATAATATAATAATGTGTTTTCCTTGGGAGTTTAAATTTTCCTTCAGCCTAGGCTCCATAGCTAGTTTGCACAATGCAATTAGCAGAATTTGTTGCTGCAGTTGGAGTTTGCAGTAGTGCTTCAATCAGGATATGTGAGGCACAGTCAAATCTAATTCATTTTTGCTGACTCTATGGCCTCCTCAATGCTAGTGCAAGTAAAGTATAGTAAAAATCCATTTTTTGTCACCACAGTAAAAGCTCTGCCTGTGAAAGCATGCCAGGTGTAAGAACAGCAGCCATTTTACATGATCACTTCCAGAAAAGCATTTAACTTCACAGAGTGAGAGAATGCAACATGGGACAATTGTGGATTTAATTCAGGCAAATATCTTTTGTGATAAAGTAGTGGGTGTAATCCTTAGAGAGAGGTTCTACCATTTTCATCACAGCAGTAGAGCGGTATGACTCTGTGTGTAGGCAAGCGATAAAATAAATTCTGAGAGCCTGTTCTGCGCTACTAAATTCCTATGTTCTCACTCTGTTTTTTTTTTGCAGCCCTCCACGAATTAGGATGAGTTGTAACATAATGTTAACTTAGATGAAGACAGAATTTACAGACAGGGCGTGCGGAGAGAGGTTTGTATATTTTGGGAGGGGGTTCAGATCCATTCCTTCACTTCTGACTTGTAAATAGCAAAAATGTTTGTTATTCAGTTTTCAAAGACAGCATAATATGTTGGTCTTTCACACTCTGTAAGTTGGCTGTCAATAGGAACTTCTGAAACACCTATCTCTTCATGGTTGGAAAATACTAAATAACAACTACCAAAACTTGCCTTTTGTGTTTTTCAGGAAACAAGAAAGGAAAAAAAATTGAACGTTGCCTTTTCCAATAGAGATTCCTTGATGTGGTGACACTTAAAAACCTTTTAAATATTGCCACCTTCTAGCTTTGTTCACTATATCACCATTACCTTTGTGCTCTGAATAGCATGGTTAAATCATTGTGAAGACTGTAGGTAAATTATTAATGTTGCCTTGGTTGCTAATCCAGTGCTGACTGCTTGTTATTTTGGATTGTGTGGCTGGCTGCAGCTCATTGCCTTTTGTCCCTGTCTACCCAGGGTACCATCTCTAACCAATTACCTAGTCTGATGCTTTCTTCTTACTCTTGCTAGTTTTTCCTTTGGCATCACAGCAATAGTGCTAATAAAACCTGGGTTGGACCTGGAATAGGGAAGCCACTGTCAGGGTTGGGGCCTCCCTGGGCAACCTGTTCCAGTGTCTAACCACCCCCACATGTTAGGAAGAATTTCTTCCTAATATCTGAGATTAATTTCCCCCCTTTCAACTTTTACCCATTAGTCCTTGTCCTATCACTACAGCTCCTGACGAAGAGCCCCTCTCCAGCTTCCCTACAGGCCCCCTTAACATACTGGAAGGCTGCCATGAGGTCTCCACACACCCTTCTCATCTCCAGGCTGAATAGTCCCAACCCTGAGATTAACTCAGGCGGTTAGAAGCACGGCACCAATAGTGTCGAGGTTGTGGGTTTGATCCCTTCATGGGTAATGCACTTGGGAATTGGACTTCAATGGTCCACGTGAGTCCCTTTAAACTCAGGATATTTTGTGATTCTTTCCCAGCCTGTCATTGTAGAGGAGGTGCTCCAGTCCTCTTATTGACTTCATGGCCTTCCTCTGGACTTGCTCCATGTCCTTCTTATGTTGGACGCACCAGTATGCAACCGGAGGCAACTGTATGCAGTTCTCCAGGTGGGGTCTCACAGAAGCAGAGTAGAGGGGCAGAAGCACCTCCTTGGACCTCCTGGCCATACTGCTGTTGATGCAGCCCAGGATGTGGCTGCCTTTCTGGGCTGTGAGCACACTGATGGCTCATTTTGAAATTTTCATCAACCCTCACCAAGTCTTTCTCCTCAGGGCTGCTCTCAGTCACTTCTCTGCTCACCTGTAGATGTGTCTGTGATTACACCACGGACACCTGGTAGGAATCTTCCACTTCTCTTTGTAGAACTTCATGTTTGCATTGGCCCATCTCTCAAGCACGTCAAGGTTTCTGGATGGCATCTCTTCCCTTCATCATGATGACTGCACCACAGCTCGTGATGCCATCAGCAAACTTGCTAAGAGTGTGCTCAATCCCATTGTCTGTGTCATCAGCAAAGATGCTGAACAGTTCTGGCGCCAGTTCTGACCCCGAGGTAGACCCCTCATCACAGTTCTCCATGTGGGCAATGAGCTGTTGACAATTGTGGATGTCATGGCCCATGCCTGCTTTCCAAACCTTGGGAGGCAGAGGCGCAGGTGTGTCCATCGCAGTGGCCTAGAAGGAACCCTCTCAGCCATGGGGCACTGGAGTTCAGGAGAGCACAGCAGTGAGAGCTCACCACAGTGCTCTCCTCTTTGCAAGGAAGTGCTTGTGCTAAGAGGGCTGCTTGTGTTTCATGGCCCCACATAATGCCTGCTTGTTCCTTTCAAGTGTCAGAAACTCATGATCTAAGTGGAAGATGCCTTCACTTAAGTGATTTTCTATATATGTGCAACACATGTATTTCTCCTTCTATCCGTAGTTATATAGATATATTGATATAAAATCCTCGTATTTAGGTGGCTTTGCCCATATTTGAGGGAAAGGATGTTACAGTGAAACACTAAACTGTCTTAGTTGCTTTCCTACATTATGATGTTATTCCTTGGTGTAATTGGGAAAGAAAAATTAGCAGCGTTTGGCAAACTGAGGACAGCTGAAGTGCCAGGAAGGAGGAGAAGCCACATCTTCCAGAGCAAAGAGCATATGGCTGCCTACCACCACCATCTCTGCTGCCATAGAAAGCCACCCCTAAGCAGCCCATACCAGCCCAGCAGAAGCATAACTCTCTCCCCACCAACCTACTCGCAATCTCCCTCCGGGGAGGGTTGATCTCCTGTCCACTCTTGGCAGGAACTTCAGCAGGGGAAGCTTTACTACCAAGCATGTCAGGCAAGCCAGGCTGCTCGATTTCTGAATTTGACCTAAAAAGAAAATTAGCAAAAGGCAGCAGACAGATGTATTGCCTCCAGCTACTATCAAAGATCCCCTGCTTGACATCTGTGTCCATACAAAGGTCTTTGCTGTAGACACTGAAGCAGATGCCAGGCCTTCTTGGATCTTTTGCAAGACAGAAGACCTTTAAACATTGGCCTGCTATGTCTTAGATGCGTTTCTTTATCATCTTGTCTCTGTAACAATTTGCTACTTATAACGTATGATAGCACCAGTGAGTCAAGCAGCTCTTTGCTTTGGCTTTCTTGTGGAACATCTGTCATGTGAAGCCCATTGCTTTCAGCAGTCTTATCAGAACAACTTTCTGTGCTGGGAGGGAGTGAGAAGAACATTTACTTGTAGAGAGGCAGGAGCAGGGATCCATCCCAAAGGGAATATTTGTTTTGTCTACACTACAGACAAAAGCCATTCTTGAAAAACATTGCTTACAATATATAGTTGAATATAATGGTGAACTAAGTTTTCCTCAGTGACAGGGAAAAGCAAATTATATTTGCTATATCTCAGTCAATGTTACTTGCCACCTGGTGGCAAAGAGTTCATTCCCATCTGTACTCACAGTCCAGGTCCAGGAGCCATTTGGATCTCTACACCAAAAGCCATGAAGAGCTTCTCGTTGGTGCCAATGAGAGCTCTGAACTGGGGCTCCTCACTAGCCCATTACATGCCAGGTCAACTCAGGAGAGGCCAAGCAAAAGATCTGCTTTGAGACCAGCGGAGGAAGGAACATATCTTTGACTCTGTTTCTTAAAAAAGAGTAGACTGAATTTTATGACAGAAGGAAAGAAAAAAAAAAGGAAATAATTCACTAGTACATAGCATTCAATTATATTTTGGCTAAGTTTTACAAGAAATCTGAAGCAAAATTGAAACACTGAGTGCAATCAATGAAAAAAATTAATTTAATTTTTATTCATGAAAACTCATGATTTAAAGACTCATGAGTGCTGCCTGCATATCAGTTTGTGCCTTCCTTCCTCAAATTTGTATCTCTTGCCTGAGTTAAGTGAAAGATACAGCATGCTCAGAAATAATGAAAACTCTGCAGATTTCTTGGCTATCTTCAGAACAGACTTTGGAAGGCTGAGCAGAAAGAGTGAGACCCTGTCAGTGGCACTGTGGAGAAGAGGCAGAAATGTACATTCACTCATTTACCCATCAAAGAGTTCATGCAATAAACAAACATTTTAAAACGTTCCAGCACTAAGGGATTTTTCATCAGAGCTCTAAACAGCCACAAATTCAAATCCATAGGAAAACCAACACACTATATCAACAGCTTACAGAACTGCTTTTCATGTTCTCATTATACCTTTTTTTTCTTTCCATGCATAAATGTATTACAAAAATGAAATGCATATAATGTCCCATTTTTCCCAATTTTCTTTCTTTATTTCTCTATTCATATTTTTTCAAAACTCAGCCCAGGTACAAAAGAAAAGAAAGATCATGAAGGTCTGTCACTGGTGCTTGCTAATTTTTCTGAAAGCAAGGAATGCCTTGAGAAGACTACTTAGTAAAAACTGAGATTTGACATACAAGGAATCTATTTTAGAGTAGAAAAAAGATAAAATTTCTAAGAGAAAGAGGAAAATGAAAATTATTTATTTCCAAAACATCCATATGAATGCCCTGACATGGAAGTAATTGATAATTTCTCTGTTTTGATATTTCAGGCAACAAGACTGAAAGGTCCAAGAAACTTGGTCATTAACTGAAGGCATCATTTCATATTCAAATGCAAAAATGTCCCCTACAGTATATTTTCTGTGATAGGTTGCTCTTTTTACACATATAGTTATCAGTGACACCTGAAATATGTGACTACAGCTTTCAACCCCAGGAGGCAGTTTGTTACAAGTATGCAAGTTGATAATGTCTAATATGTATTTATATCTTACTTCCCAGTGCCCAAAAGGCACCTAAGTCTTTCCCTAAAAACAGCACTTAAATACAGTCAATAGATGCTAGCAGCTGTTTTTCCATTTACTTCTCTCGGGCCAAGAAGGCAATGCAGACTCTAATTATGCAGGTCATTGTGGAAAGCATTCCCAGAGCCCAGCGAGATATCTCTTGCTTATTAGAAATTTTGTGTTTTCACGTATCTGAATATGAGCCAGTTTTTCCCCCTGCCATGAGGAAGCCTTATTCATGTTTGGGCCAAGGCATGGACTGGGGTATTTAGTTAACAGTATACCCTACTCCTCTTTTTATATTCTTCTGAGTGTCATTTTTTCTTCCTTTTTTTCTTCTCCTTAGGGAATAAGAATATATCTTGTCTTAAAAATAACCTCAGTTTTACAAGACCAACTAATCTGGGCAGCTTGGTGAGTTTATTTTCTAGAAAACAACGAAATGCAGAGCGCAAATGGATTCTTTAACAGCTAGCAGGACGGAATCTGTGTGAAATTTCCCCCGCTGTCTCAGCTGTTCTCACTGTATGCCAAATCACAGTTTCAGATGGCTGAAATAGATTAATCTCTCCAGACTTTGATTTGGTTGCTACAGAACCCTGTACTTCACAAAAACAAAATCTCCTTCCACTGTCTTATACAAATTCCAGAGAATTTGGATTTACAGATTAAAAGCATCCAAAGTGTCAGAAAACAAGGGTATATATAATCAAAAACCATAGTCCCCTGACAATTAACATGGCTCCTGTCAAGAACAGTTTTTTGGGAAAGCAGACAGTGTGACCCCATGGTTGACATTCAAGTCCCCTCACCCTGATTTTGCATCAATAGGGAAAAAAAAAAAAAGTATAAATTTGAATTCCTTAGTGTTAGGTATAAGCATTTAATCTGTCCAATCTGAATATATTTGAGCCTTACCGATTTTATTTCTAGAGCACAACTTCTGGTGGCGTGCTGAAGTGCTGAGTGGCCTGTGATGCCCTGTGTGTGCCTTTCCACTCACATGGCCTCCTCTGCACCCCTCCTTTGGGATAACTTAAACACTGCAAACCACAGGGACACTGGGACATCCCATTTCCCTCTTGTAGTCTGAAACTCCAGTGGTGACGGACAACATTAATCCTCACACCCCCAAGTGATTACCTGGCACTCAGGAAGACCACAGTATAAACCATTCCCTGTCTTTACCAGCTTGTGGAGGATAGCTGGGCATTAGCGAGCTCCCAGAGCCCGGGACTTTAACAACCTCCTCAAGATGAGTGAGGAGGAATGGTGTTCCGTGGGTACACCTAGATGGAACCTAGAGCAACAGGCAAGAGCTGTAACTGCAGGGGACTAGTGTGGACTTCCCAGTAGTGTGTAACCTTTGGTTCAGGAAGTATCACAAGTGACTGTCTATGCAGAACCCTCTTTCACAAGCTCAGAAGTGCGTCCCTCAAGTGATGGACACACACCACTTTCACGTTAGCAGCCACGAGCAGCCCACACCCAGCTCCAGTAAGTCTCTGAAGTTTTGCTCAGCACTCTACCGACTAGGAAGCATCTGATTTTTCCAGATATTCTAGGTTTTGGAGTCAGTTTTTTTGCAGTGTCTACCTCTTCACCAGCTCCATTTCAAAAGGTTCACCTCAGAGCCCTCAAATAACAGTGACTTCTAATTACTTTCAATCCGTATTGGATTTGAACCAGTGACAAAGAGATTAAAGGAACCATTCCTGATCCCATGACACATCTCCTGAGTCCAGCAGTCCCTGAAGAATGCAATTCATTAAATGAATTGCTTTTGCTGACTGTATTTTTCCAGTGCTTCATAACCTACATGAAATTACAATATTTTTCCCATTCTCACTGTATGTATGTCAGATACTTACTCCAGTTATTTTCCTAGCTAGCCTCATAGGAGTTGTGTAAATGGCATTATCAAAATTGCATCTCCCTGATTCATTATTTCCAATTTTATAAAATAGCTGAGTTAGTAAAGACACTATCAAAGGGGTTTTTAAATAAACATGCTTAATCTTCTGGAGATTAAAAGAGATAGTATGGGTGACATATAATGATTATTTTACCCCAAAGCCATCAGAAATACAACACATAAGAAAAACACATCAAACAAATAGGCACAATAGAAAGCATTTCAATGAGTAGATAATCACACTTCAGGATTTGCTTCAACTCAGTGGCCTAAATATTGCCCTATATGTATAATAAAATGAAAGAGGAATACTAAAAACTTCCAGATTTAGATTCACAGTCTGCTTAAAAAAAAATGAACACTAACTAATATCTACACTCATTTATTTTCAAATTAATTCCTAGCAGTTAAATCTGTCCAACAGTCAAAAATAAAAATAATTTAGGAAGCGAGAGTAAAAAGTAAGGTGATCAATTTCTGGCATGATGGGAATTTGACTGATAAAAGTAAAATGATTAGGCGCTGTCTCTCTAACCAGATATCAAGAAAATTACACTGTCTGATTATCTTAATATTTTTCACAGAAAAAGTATGATATGCAGAAGAAGCGTATGGCCTGCCAGCATAGAAATTCATGGAAGGCAGTGTAGATTCAACTTTGTAGAAAAGGAGTTCATTTAATAAATCACAAATCCTTCTGCTATTCATCCTGGCTGCAAAGGAATGGCTGATGCAGAATAAGGCCCAATTTTCATACACTATGCTGGACTAACAGATATAGATATGCTATTAGATTCTGTCCAAACCCTCTGTTGGTGTAACTGGCATAAATCAACTGAAGTTAATTGAGTTATGCAGATTTACCCAGGTAGCTGGGAGAAAATCACATATTCATTTCCAGCATGCCCAAGAAGCCTGGAGAAGAGTATTTTAAGGTATCCTGTGTTCTTTGAAGTTAGGGACCTGATTAACTCTTTCCAGCAGATGCAACCTCTTTGTGACTAATGGCTTTTCCACTGACTACATATGTGGCCTCATAGTCCATGGGGCCAAAGCTTCCAGCCAGATTTTCACTGAGACAAGATCTCATTTCTACTGTGTAATTACTCTGTTAATTAAGTTTTCACACATTTCAGTCATGTGTATTGTGACATTTCATCTGCCCCGAAATCATTCCATGAGTACAAAGAGATAAAGTAGGAAAAAACATTCAGACATGGTACCTGCCTATATAATTACAGTAAAAATTGTGGGTCATAGCTCTTGCCAGCTGATTGTCCATATTACCACCTGACTAGCACATAGTCTTAGTAAGACCCAATGTTTTCCAAAGAGCTGAAGGTAATGGCCCAAAAGAGCTATGGATTCCTCAGAATGCCTGGGAAGAGAAGGGCTTTTCTCTATCCCTCTAAAAGAATGGGCTGAAATCCACTCCCTTCCGCCTTCCTTCCATCCCTCCCTCCTCCCCTCTCCCCCTTCCCCCAAGCACTTTGCTTTAATACATTTTTCTAAGACAGCTTCAAGCACTGCAATTTCAAATCCACCCCTCTAATAATGTTTGCTTACCTGGTGTTACAGTAAAAACCTCACCTCAGGTGAGGAGCCCCACCACAGCTCTCTTACCAGTCACCACCTATGAACAGCACATGCTGTGCTCACAACAGCATCAGGAGGGAAGTTAAGTAGTTACCTCCCTTCAGCTTGAAGCTACAGACAATAGATTTTTACTCTGTTTGACTTCTTTCAGCCCAGGCTGTATGACAAATGCATTACACATCAAGCAGTGGGCAGACTCACAGCTGCTGCTGTAAAAGCCCTGGTTACTGAGACCATTGCAAGCTGGCCCAATGCTCAGGTCTGTTTAACAGCTGAGAACATCAAGATCCATCACTGCTGGGCTGTAAGAGTTTCCCCTGTAATCAAGCACAGTATTGACACTGAGTGAATGTTGGATCGGGGCCCCAAATATCCAGAACTCCCAATGTATATTTAGGCTGAAAAACAGGGGGGACACAGGAATATTCAAAATCATATATAATTCAAAATCAATATCAAAATTCAATTTTCCTATTGTTCTGTACCTGCATAGTACCAATAGTACTTCTCAGAAGTAGTAAAATACATCACATTCTTGTTGGCATTAAAAAAAGAGAAAAAAAAGCCAAAAAGAATACCCGTTGTTTGATATTCAAACACAACAGTCACATATTTGCATTGACATGAATGAGCAAGGTTTCTCAGTCATTTCAATGGGAGCTTGGATGAAAGAAACAGATCTAAAGGTTTATTCAACTGCCTTTTTTTTAAGACTGCCTGCAAGGTACTTTTCTGCACTTTTTTTTTTCAGCTTATCAATATGTATTTCGGAGTTTCTTACTTTTATGTTTAGCACATCTTTTCTACAAGGGAGCACGATCACTTTCTAAGGGTGCTACTTAGAGACACAGTGGTACAAAACGGCAGCCACAGACTGGGAGGAAAGCTTTTGAAAGCCCCCGGGAAGTGACAGGGATGGAAAGTGGATCTTTCCAGAGCAAGTCAGTCCCTGGTACCTGCCCATTATACCCAGCCAGTATATATTGTAGCCTTTCACAGGTGCCAGGTAGCGCTCTGGACTAGGATAGATCAGTGCTGAGGACAAGGCCAACACTGTACAGTATTACAGTCACTCATCAAAATGAGAACTCTGAGGTCTGTTTTTCCCTTCAGAAAGCAATTGAGTTCAGTTATCCCACCTTTTAATCAGGCACCACTTCTCTTTTGACTAAAGCTTAACCTAAAGGAAAATCAGAGGACAAGCTGAGGAAAAGAATCCTACCCGACTTTTTGTCAAAGAAGAGTGGTTTGTTCTTGCTTTCGAGCATGAGGCAGTTTGATCTTAATAATATTGTGCTATAACCTCCTCTCAAGTTAGGGCATTAAGAATTCTTCCACTTTTGTTTCTGCAGGTCTTTGGCAGGTGGTACTGGTTTGAAATACGATTAGCACTCTGTACAAAAGCACGTAGCTAAGAATAAAAGAGGCAATTAGGGTTACATTCAGGTGAGCACACAGCTCTAAAATAGTAAGACTTCCGATAATTATACAGTTCAAGGATAATACATACTAGTGTCTCCCTTGAGAATCTTCAGTTCATCTCCTGGACTTTATTTCTAATTAATCCTTGAATCCTTTTGTAGGTTAATACAATTAACAATAGGGATAAACTTGCTGTAGTGTATAGCCAATTAGATTTACAGAGCTTTACTTTGCTATGACCATCAGGGGTCTGAGGAAACCCTCTTAAACCTGTCTTAATTCCAGCATTAATCAATGACACGCACACTCAAACACCTTCTTTAAACCATGCTGAAGGTACCAAAGAGACATTTTTGGTCTCTTTTCTGTCTTTTCTGCAAAAGACAGAACCCAACATTTGCCACCCCTGGACACTTGTTGTCTTCTCATT